>ML685891.1:2039859-2208947 GCA_007922175.1 Pelusios castaneus
TGGGTCCCTGGGAGAAGGGAGCCATGGCTCCCCTTTCCCTGGGAGCCACAGCTCACTTGTCCCCAGCCCTAGGTCAGCTTAGGGAACTAAGTCGACCTAGGGCATCCACACTGGTTTTAGGTCAACTTAACAAATCAACTTAGCCGTTAAGTCGACTTAAACGGCGGTAGTTATTAAGTCGACTTAAGGAAGGCCTTAAGTCGACTTAATGAAAGTCTAGTGTGGACAGGGACTAAGTTAGGTCGACTTAAGCCTCGTTAAGTCGACCTAACTTGCAAGTATAAACATAGCCACAGATTCTCTGGTGCTCAGGAGCTCTGAAAATCAGGATCATGGGTATTGTAATCTATGAGTTATATTGCAGTAATCTCCAAAATGTGATAAGTGCTATAAAGCTGTTCCAGAAGACTTGGGGTTGATTTTTCCAAAAAGCTCAGGGCCAGGTTTTCGAGTGCTTAGCACCCACTCTTGGAGCCAGATTTTCAAGAGTTCTGCCCCCAAAGTGCACGCAACATGCTGTGCACTTTTGAACACCTGGGCCAGAGTGTGAGCACTGATCTCTTGGTATTTCGCTGCCCTGCCTCATGCAGTGTCATTTACACCAGTGCTGAGTGGGTGTGAAACACAACCATTGCAATTTGGTAGCTTTCTGCACCCACTCTTCCACTTGGCACTAATATAAATGACTACATGACTGCAAGGTGCAGAGCAATAGAGATCTGGGCATAGCATCTCTGTCCTGAATGGCATAGGTGTATCACCACAAATCAGCTAACTCCTGCTCTGTTACATTAAAATCAACAGAGTTGCACAGATATTACTAAGGGCAGCATGTGGCCCTCGTTGATGTGTTTGACTTCATCTGCAGACAGTGAACCCTAACACATTGCTCCCCTCACTCACTTTTTCTCAACATAGTTGCTCAAAAATAATTTTTTTAAAAAAAATTGGGGCTGGAATTTTCCGCCTGCTGTCTCAGCCCAGAGGTGAGCTTGTATTCGAAAGTCTGAGCCAAATTGGTTCTGCTGGTTTTGAGTTATTCAAGTGTTGCGTGCAGAGACCCTTGTCCTATATGTTCTGATGGAAACGTCTGTGCTGCCATCACTCAAAGATGGCTGAGGCTGGAAGTGTCGAACTGGGTTTGTTTTATAGTCCTGTCTGAGAAAGCAAGTGCAATCCAAGTTTGAGGGAAGTCAGTTCGCCAGCTCCAGAGTGATGGATGTTTCAAGCACCAGCTTCATTCATGCCCATTAGAGCATCTTCTGTGCAGTTGTGCCCGGTGCCCTTCAACAAGAGCCATTTTGGCTGATGGGCACGTATAGCTCAACCTCTTTTCTACTCACAAATTTGCCCTTGTTCAGTCAACCTCGTTTATTTAAGCTGATGCAAACCCTGTGTGGACATTTTTTAATATGGTATGAACGGCGCTTTTTTCATTTTAGTGTACACCTATTCCCAATTGACTTAAGCTACACCAAAATAAACCTAGATTAAAGCAAACTGTCTCCACAACCTTTTGCTCTAGTAAAAAAATTAACTTAGTGCCATTTTGTGTCTCACTTAATTTGGCATATGTTGGTGTGGAGACAAGGCCAAGGACATATAAGATGGCTGAGTTAAGCATGCCTCGGTGACTCTTTTGTCCTGACATTCCACTTCCATGATGCAACAGGGAGGCGATGCAAACAGGCTTCAGCATGTGGGTCATCTCAAATCCTCCGTCCATAGCAGATCTGCAGCTCCTCCAGTCCCTGGCTCCCCCTTACCCAACAACCCTTTGTCCTTGCCCACTAGTTGATATGCACATCCGCTTGTCTCTTGTCCAAGAGCGTGGCTCCCAATGAATGTACCCATATTGGCCTCCAGGAAGCTGTAACTTATTGTTTCTGGGTGGAACACCTCTTAGTTCTTTGATAGGCTCCCCTGGCTGATTGGTTTCTACTTCTTTTATCTGCTTATCTTGCACCCAGTTCTCCTTACCCTGCTTCCTCTTCCATTCCACAGCATGATCACCTAACACCTTGGGCTCCTGCTTTCCTTTGCCTGCTTGCCTCTGTTTAACCTATCTGTGACCGGAGCCTTCTGGGATAACCTCCTGAACATGGAAAAATCAGGACAAGCTGCAAAACCAGGGGCCAAACTCTCCAAACACTGATGGGTGGTACCTAAACCAGTCTCCCTATCAGTCACAACCAGGCTTCTGGTTCCCCACACAGGTTACCATGAAGTCTGCCAAAATAGAAACAGCCCCCTTTATTGCACTCCAGCTCCTCTGGCTCCCATATGGTCCCTTAAAGAAATAGGTTCTCCTGACCCCGAAGGGCAAGCCACATTACACAGAACAATATAGGTTTGGATCTTACCCACAATACCACACTGACAGCCAATCCTTTAGTAACTACAACTAAAGGTTTAATATAAAAAGCAAAGAAGCAAAATATGAGAGATGTTAAACGGTCAAAGTGAATCACATACATACAAATGATCTAGAGTCCATGTAAAGCAGTTTGTAGGCTTGCTCCTCTGGTAAACACCCAGCTCCTGGGTGGGTCTCAGTCCTTTGTCCAATTGCAGATGAATAGTTCCAGAGATGGGTGTTGGCGGTAGACTGGGGACTTGAGAGAAGATGGAGTCAGGGCTGCTGCGTTTTATCATCTCTGGCCTTCTTCATGCTGTATGGAGTTCTTTCCAATCAAAATAGAGTTGAGTCACATGGGTAAGTCCTAGTGGCTCAACAGGTTTCTCCCTGGGCCCATTCTACCTGGGAGCTTCCTTAATGGACAATTAAGGAAACAATAGCTGTAGATATCGAGTCTGGGGAGCTTCCCAGAATCAGGCTATGTACACACGATCAGATTAAAGCGCAACATGGCAATCCGGCTATAAAAAACATGTGACCTTTATTGCGGGAGAGCGCGTACACACGTTGCTCCTTGCAACGCAACAGAATTCTTTGCAATATCGCGGTGCAGCGCAATGAATTCTGGGCACCTACCCCATAGTTCAATTTTCCCTGAATCGGCACTTGGAATCCTGGGATGAAGGAAAGGAACGCAAAGCACCATGGGTAAACTCTCAGTTTCCTGTGGTGCACTGTGTTCCCCTTGCGTCTTCCTCATTGCCAATAGCAACTCGCGCCTATTTTCAACAGTGCAGTGCCGCACTATTTGCGAGCAATCACAATTGCGACAGCATGGATCCTGCTCTAATCTCCACTGTCACCTTCAGCATTCTAAATACATCTCAGCTGGTTGCTCAGTACGCAATGAGCTCCGAATCAGACAAGGACACTGAGGAGCAGTGGCTGATCGATGCCCTGCAGAGCAACAGCACCGCATTGCTCAGCTCCTTCACCAGTCATCTGCATACGGTGCAACGCCGTTTCTGGTCGCAAGAGACGAGCACCGAGTGGTGGGATCGCATTGTTATGCAGCTGTGGGATGACGAGCAGTGGGTACAGAACTTTCGAATGCGGAAAGCAACCTTTTTGGAACTCTGTTCAGAGTTGGCCCCTGCCCTGCGATATAAAGACATCAACATGAGGTCCACCCTAACCGTGGAGAAGCGTATTGCGATAGCTATCTGGAAGATGGCGACTCCTGACTGCTACTCGTCGGTTGCAAACCAGTTTGGAGTCGGGAGGTCCACCGTCGGATTAGCCCTCTCACAAGTGTGCCGAGCCATCAATCGCATTCTGCTACGGAGGACGGTGACAATGGGCAATGTTCGTGAGATTGTGGACGGCTTTGCTGCCATGGGATTCCCTAACTTCAGGGGAGAAATAGACGGCACACATATCCCGATTTTGGCTCCAGACCATCTCGCAACCGAGTACATCAACAGGAAGGGCTACTTCTCCATGGTGCTGCAAGCACTCGTGGATCACAAGGGGCATTTTACAGACATCAGTGCTGGGTGGTTGGGAAAGGTGCATGATGCCCGCATTTTCAGGAACACTGGTCTGTACCAGAAGCTGCAAGGGGGTACCTTCTTCCCAGATCAAAAAATTACTGTGGGGGATGTGGAGATGCCCATAGTCATCCTCAGAGACCCAGCATACCCACTGATGCCATGGCTCATGAAGCCGTACACCGGGAATCTAGATCACAGCAAGGAGTGGTTCAATTACAGATTGAGCCACTGCAGAATGACTGTAGAGTGTGCCTTCGGCTATTTAAAAGGGCGCTGGCGCTGTTTGTATGGGAGGCTGAACTTGGACGAGGACAACATCCCTGCTGTAATTGCAGCGTGCTGTGTCCTTCATAACATTTGTGAAAATAGGGGAGAAAAGTTTTCCCCGGGGTGGGCTATGGAGGCACAGCTCCTCGAGGCAGCATACGAACAGCCAGCCACTAGGAGTATTAGGGGGGCCCAACAAGGAGCTGCTCGCATAAGGGAGGCACTCAGGGAGCATTTCAATGATGCCCTCCCATAGTTCACTTCAAGGACGCATCAAGTGCACCTTATGAGATTTTCACTGTGTACAAATAAAGCCACTCTTCAAATTTTTTGTTACTGTTTTTATTAAGAGATGAAAGGGTGGGGGGTTGGTGGGAGGTGTTACAGGTGGGTGTAGCTGCGGGTCTCTAAAAAGTAGCTCTGTGAGGGACTGGATGTTGCAGTATACCAGGGGGACGGGTGGCCTTCAAAGAAATACTTCGAAGGACTATGGGGTGTGGGAGGCAGACGCGGCTGAACTGTCTGGAGTGGAGCCCATACATTAATCGCCTGGGTCTGCAAAGCAATCATGCTCTTGAGCAGGTCTGTTTGCTCCTTCATGATGCTTATCAGTTTGTCCCTGTGTTTCTGCCTCCTCTGTTGGGATTCCTCTCTCCAGGCTCGATTCTCCCTCGTGGATGCCTCTGTTGTTTTCATCAGCTCCTGAAACATATCCTCCCTGTTTCTTCGAGCACGCCACCGAATGTTTCTCATGCGGTCAGCTGGGGTAGACACCGGCCTTGTGAAGGTTGAATCTAATAAAAAAAAAATAAAGCTATTGTTAACACATAGCATATATAACCAATGTAACCTTCCAGTAGCACATTCCACTGGAAGGTACAGGGCAGTCAACACCCCAGAGGCGTCGTTGTCGTCGGGCTGGCAGGGCGCCAGCCCCAGGTAGAAAATCCTGAGCCCCGAATCTATTTTCCCCAGCAGGCACATGCGCACCCAGGCGGAACACTGCGTTCTGCCCAGAGACCCCAGCAAAGCCACAGACTCCTGCTGCGGCCAGGCTGGGGAGATTCAAATCTCCAGCTCTGAGCATGCTCAGACAGAGCGTGCTCAGGGTGGGAGCGGCCTGGCCCAGAAGCAGCTCTGCCGGCCGTCCCTGCAGCTCCGAGCCTCCGGCCAGGTAAGGGGTCTGGGAAGGGGCTGGAGGGAGGCCTGAAGAGGGGTGGAGGGGACAAGGAGACTGGCTGGGTTAGAGGCCTGGAGAGGGGTGGAGGGGACAAGGAGAGTGGCTGGGGGCTGGGTAGTGGTGGAGGGGACTATGCACGGCAGGAGTAGGGACTTCGTGGGGGGCTGGGGAGGGATGGATGGAGTTAGAGGCCTGTGGAGGCGGCATGGGGAGAAGGAGACTGGGTAGGGGCTGGGTAGCAGTGGAGAGGACTATGGGCAGCTGGAGGGGGACTGGGTGGGGAGCTGGGGAGGGATGGGTGGAGTTAGAGGCCTGGAGAGGGGTGGAGGGGACATGGGGACAAGGAGACTGGTGGGGGCTGGGGAGGGGTGGAGGGGATTATGGTTGGCTGGAGGGGGACTAGGTGGGGGGCTGGAGAGGAATGGAGGAGGTTGGGGGATGACTGGGGGTTAGGGACAGAGGGGCCTGGGGAGGTTTGGAGGGGGTTTGGGGGCTGAAGGGGGTGGAGTGAAGATGGGGGAAGCTGGGGAGTTAGGAGGGCAGGAGTGGGGGTTTGGGGGCAGGGGTGGGCTGGGGGCCACAGCCCTGGATCTTTTTGCTATCCAGCAACACCCCTGCAACATCCTATGCTTCGCTGAAGTGGACAAGGTACGTCCTATTAGAAACCTTACTGGGGGCTAACATTCTGCACAGGGCACACAGATGGAACCCGATATCTCTCTCCTCAGCGTGCCCCTGCCAGCTAGAATACATATCCTACATGCCACCAGATGCAAGCCAGGACCGTATGCTGCCGCATTGTGTGCTGCCATGGTTCCCAGTGCTGTGCTTTGCAGCTGGCGAGGCCGAGTATCCTTATACGGGAGCGTAGACACATACGCTCTCCCATCTAACCTGAGTAGGAGGCTCTGGAGGTACATCGAGGAAACCTTAAGTGACCTAAATACAGATGATTTTTTGACAATCACTGCTTGTGTTGATGCACTTCTAATGAATGCAGACTAAAGAGCGTGCACAGCGGGGACCGAGACAGCAAGCACCCCCACCCCGGACAATGATATTTTAGCAGGAGCCATAGCTGCATGAAAGAGAAACTTACCTGAACCCCCCTCTGCCGCCTCAGAGGACACGCTGCAATTCATGTCTTGGGTGGACATCTCAGCGGGGGTGCAGAACAGCTCCTGGCTACACGCTGTTGCGCTCTCCTCCAGGTCATCCTCCATCTCCTCCTCCTCATCGATTACGTCCTCATTCTGCTCGGCTCTGGCATTCAGTGGATGGGGGGGGGCCGATGTGTCCACAGGACTCTTTGCAGTGGTTGTGGAGTCCCCACTGAGGATGGCTTCGATCTCCTTGTAGTACCTGCATGTGGCAGGCGCTGATCCCGAATGGCGGTTTGCCTCCTTCGCTCGGTGATAGGTTATTCTTAGTTCCTTCACCTTTGATCTGCACTGCACAGTATCTCTATCATAACTGCTCCCTGACATGGCCTGAGAAATTATGCCATATGTATCGTAATTTTGCCTGCTGCCGCGTAGCTGCGCCTGCACAGCAGACTCTCCCCAGATGCTGATCAGGTCCAGCACCTCTGCCGTGCTCCAAATGGGTGCGCGTCTTTCACAAAGGGCCGCCATTGCTATTGAAGATTGGAGCTGCACTCCATTCCACGAGGAAGAGAACAGGAAGTGAAACAGAGGAGAAATTCAAAAATCCCAGGAATCGAAACAGGGCAGGGACTGTTTCATCACGGCCACAGAGCGGGTGGGGGGAAGGCCAGAGAGGACGACTTTGGAATGCTGGGACACTTCTGGAGGCCAATCATTGCATGGTAACCATACACACAAGTCAAAAGGCGCAACAGCTGTTCCGCGTTAACTGCTACCACCCTTGTCGAGGTGGTTTTTCTATTGCGCTACAATAGGGCTGTTGACGCACAACAGCCCTATTGCACGTGTGTACGCTGTTGTTGTTATCGCGCGGTAATGACTGTTAATGCACGATAAAGTGATCATGTGTACATGGCCTCACACAGGTTGAAATATAGATATGACAAACATATTCCTAACTTCTAATACAGCTGCAATTCCTACTCATAAACTATATAATCATTCCCAGCAAATTACAGCCTTTCTATTGGTGCCAAACATGTCATAGTTCCTATGGATTATTGCAATTATGAAATATTAATATGAAATAGTATCATAAATAGTCCCCTAAATCTGGACAGCATCACACTATCTACTTCTGCTGCCTTCTATCCACCCAATTCTGTCTTGCTACACCTTCTCCCCCACTACTTCCTCTGTGCCCTACTCCTTTCCCTGATCTCTGATGCACCCAGCACTCTCTTCCCCCTTCCTCCCTGCTCCTATGGAAATCCTTCCTCCTCCAACAAACCCCTTCTTGCAATATCCTCTGAGGACTTAAGGATGTTTCAGTTAAGGAGATCCAAGTTAAGAATGGTTGAGTTAAAGGAATCTCATTTAAGGGTGTTTCCAAGGATGCCTGACTTAGGGGTGATTGTATTAAACTTTCTTTCTTTCTTTCTTTCTTTCTTTCTTTCTTTCTTTCTTTCTTTCTTTCTTTCTTTCTACCTACCTACCTACCTACCTACCTACCTACCTACCTACCTACCTACCTGCACATGGGAGGTATAGTATAGCTGAGTTAGGGACTGATTCAGTGTCCATTGAAGTCAATAGGGCTATGTCTACACTAGGGAATTAAGGTCAACTTTTAAAAGGTCGACTTTAATAAGTCGACTTTAAGTCGACCTTATTAAGTCAATTTAGAGAGTCCACACTGGACTCCTAAGTCAACTTAAAGGGGCCCTTACTACAGCAAGCCCCTGAGCGGTCCGGGGGAGAAGGGAGCGAGGAGCCAAGGGAACCCCGGGCTTCCTCCTGGCTGGACTGAGCGGTCGCTCATGGGGACGGGACCATGGGGTCGGGACCATGGGGCTCCCTTGTCCCCAAGACCCGTGCTCCAGCTGCGGCAGCTGGAGCGCGGGTCCTGGGGATAAGGGACCACGGGGCTTCCTTCTCACCGGGACCTGAGTGGTCCCGGCGAGAAGGGAGCCCTGAGGTCCCTTCTTGCTGGGATCCCCGCTCCAGCTGCCTGCTGCTGAGCAGCGGGCAGCTGGAGCGCAGGTCTCCAGCTCTCCCTCCTCATTGGGACCGCATGGTCCCGGCTAGGAGGGAGTGTGGGGAGCATGGGGCTTCCTTCTCCCCAGGGTCCGCACTCCAGCTGCTGATCAGCTGGAGCGCAGGTCTTGGGGAGAAGGAAGCAAGCCCCACGGTCCTTTCTTGCCGGGACCTGAGTGGTCCCGGCGAGAAGGGACCCATGCCCTAAGTTGACAAAGTTGACTTAGGGCTACCCCAAATCTACACTGGTTTAAGTCAACTCTAGGGAGTCGACTTAAGCCTTAGATCGGTTAGGAAGGTGGGGTTAGAAAGTCAACTTAATTTTAATTAAGTTGACTTTATTTTCCTTTAGTCGACTTAAGCAAGCTGCTTAAGTTGACTTAAGGAAACTGCAGTGTAGACGCAGGGTAAATTAAGTCGACTTAAACAAGCTTAAGTTGAATTAATTTACCAGTGTAGACGCAGCCTAGGAGTCTTTTCACTGACTTCAGTGACCATTGAATCAAGCTCTTTAGCTCCAATTCTGCAAAGCACTTAAACTCGTGCTTAGCATTAATTATATGCTTAAGTCACATTGGTTTCATAAGACTCAAGCATGTGCTTAAGTGCTGTGCTGAATCAGACCCTAATGTGTTGGGAATCAAGGCCAGCATTTTCAAATCTGGAAACCTATGGAAACCTAAAGTTAGGTGCCCATGAGCATTTGTTGAAAGTTTTTCATTTATACAGATTTTTTGACAGAAAGTTGGGTTTTTGACTAAACTTTGCCAAAAAGAAAAAAGGCATAATCTTTTGGTGGAAAACTTTGATTTTTTGTTTTTGTTTTTGTTTTGTTAAAAAATGCAACCACCCAAAATATTTCAGTCCCAAACTGAAATATTTAGATTTCAACCACAATTTTTGAGGATTTAGATATAAATAAAACATTTTTCAGCTAGCTCAAGTTCCTATTTTCAGATTTTGGCACCTGCATATTCAGAAGGGCTGAGCCCCCACACAGTGTTTGGAAGTCAATGGAAGTTGCAGGCCTCTTATATTTAGGTGTTTAAATATGGATTTGGGAACTGAATTTAAACACTTTAGTTTGAGAATGTCTCTTAAATTCTGGAATGTCCTGACTTTTCAGGGATTTGATTTCTTTCTTTAACATTAGATTACTCTTATAGGTTTTATTTTGTCTCTAGTATATGTTTTTTTCTATTTTCTAACATCCACCAGGGGCTTTTCTATGGGTTTAGAAATATATCAGTCTGTAGTGCAAACTAACTGAGACAATCTGAGATTCCTACTCCATGTAGGTCAGGCAGCTGCTAGGACATCGCTGTCAGTGAAAATGCAGTTGAGTAGCTCAGTTAACAGCTTTCCCTCTGGGGTGACAGGGTGGCTTGAGGGACAGGTAATGGACTATAGGGCCCTTCATTTGTGGGTCTCAAATTCACATCCATCTCTTGTGAGTAATGAGCAAAAGCCATTTCCAGCTGAAAGCTTGTTCAGTGACCTCTATGGAATAAACTTAGCAGTGAACTCTCCGTTTAGTTCTTAAGGGCCAGATTCTGCTACCCTTATACACACAGAATAGTTCTTACTCCACAGAGCTCATTGGCAGTGAAATATCATGCCCAGGAAGGGTAACAGAATACAGCCCTGAAGTGATGGAGTCTGTACCTGTATTCATCCTTTGCACACTATTGCAGTAATCTTTGTCCAAAGTATGCCTTGTAAGGTATCATATGAAAATTCATTCTTTGCTGGCCAGTATTGTCCTGATGAAATATGTGTGGCATATTGTATGTGGAGATATCTGATTGCATTGCATAGTGTTCCAAACCACAGCCCTGATCGTATCAAAGGTTGCAAACAGGTCTGTCTCAGACAAAAGAACATGGGCTCCACTTTATTTACATTTAAGTAGTAAATAGAATAATCAAGCACAAAGGTGGGACAACCCAGGCTTCTCTCCTGTAGACTTTGTCTCATGAATCTTAGCTGGAAATGTTTTCTACAAGAGGGACCGACACTATAAAAATGAGGGAGACACACCCCAAAGCACTCTTCCTCCTCCCTTCTCACTCTCTGTCCATCAATTGACTGCATCAAAAGGAGCAAAGGAAGCAGCCATTACACAAAAGAAGGGGTCCTGACCTAGAAATTTGGCCAGTAAGACAACTGAGAGCATTTGATGAGAGAAAATTTGCTTTGAATTTAACAGAGTTTAAGTTAGGCATTAATTGCGTTTTATCTTTATTCCTCTTTAACTACTTTTGACTTTTATGCCTCATTACTTGTATTTACTTAAAATCTCTTTGTAGTTAATAAACTTATTTTATTATTTTATCCCAACCAATGTGTTTGAATTGAAGTGTTTGGAAAAACTCCACATGGGATAAAAGGATTTGTGCATATCATCTCTATTAATAAAATGATGGATTTTATATGAGCTTATGTCCTCCAGGAGAGGGCTGGACAGTATAAGATGTGCCTTTCTGGGAAAAAGTCTGGGACTAGGGGCATACGGGGGTCACCCTGCAGTATAATTCAGGCTGATAAAAGTCTGGCAGTGACTGGATTGCAAGTGTACGCAAACCTAGCTGAGAGTGACTTACATGCTAGAGACAATTTGTGAGCCGTTCAGGAGTGGAAGCAATAACAGCAATGCAGTGTAAGAGGTGCCCCAAGTTAGAGAATTGGGTGACAGCTACTAGAGTGTTCTCTGGTATGTCAGAAGTGTGGGGATCAGAAGTGAGCTCTTGTGGGCTGAGAAGTCGCTGAGTCTGTGCTTCCTTCCAAGTGCCTATAGGTCACTCCTTTGGAGTAGGGCACAGACAGATCCTCTGAAGAGGGAACAGATGACAAAACATGCCACTGTGAAAAGCTCCCAGGCCTCTCTCACCAGCTCAGGATCTGCCTCACTCTTGCGCAGTGTGCTGCATCGGTAGCTCTTTCCCTTCACTATTATCTTCCCTCTGAGGATCTCAAAGCACTTTACCAAATTCATTGATTTGGCCTCTTAGCCTTCCTTTGAGACAGATGTTCTATAGCAGTGGTTCCCACCCTTGACATACTTGGCAGCATTTTGCGACCCTCCAGGACACACCAGACCACCCCCTTCCCCCAGGCCAAATCCAACTGTCTCCCCAGCTCTCCATGACACACTTACTGCTGTGTAGTGACACAGTAATGTGACCTGACACTGTGCTTGAGAACCACTGTTCTATAGTATTGTGGCTGTTCTTATAATGCACTAGCACCCAGAGGCACCAACAGCGATCAAGTCCCTCTTGTGCTGGGTGCTGCCCCAGAGAGTTTACAATCTAAATAGACAAGAATGATAAAGGACGGGGGAAAGCTGAGGCACAGCCTGGGGATGTAGGCCAAAGTCTCACAGCAGGTGCGTGGCTGAGCTGGGATGAGATCCCAGACCTCCTGACTTCAGTTCACAAGTGCTGCCTGCCCAGAGCCTTCATAAGCAAATAAATAATGTTTCCTGAAAGAATTTGAAGCTGTATTTGTTACATCCACCCTTGCACCTCTTTGGCGTTCAGTTTGTATGATGGAGCTTCTCACAACCAGCACAACAGCGCCATCAGAGAGATTATTCATTATGGAGTATGTGGTGATCTCTGATTATTCTCTTCCTCCTACAGATGGGGAGTGGGGATGTGACTTGCCCAAGAGGATAAGCGAGTCAGTGGCAGATCAGGTCCTCATTCCCATTTTCATTCCAGCAGGCCATGCGGCATCTCAGGTAGCTTTTTAACTAAAGTGCAAATAAAGTGGTGCTAGCTACTTCCAAGTGGGAACACAGGGGAAAGGTTTGTCAATTGGACACGGTCCTAAGTGCAGATTTCACTGCTCGGTGGGTGAAAAGTGACCCTAGAGGGCAACTGTATGTTATTAGTAACCATGGCTATGTCTACACTTGGCCAAATAAGTCGACTTTGTTAAGTTGACTTAACATGTCTACACTCAAAAATTAAGTCGACTTAAAGAGGACCCTGCCAAATCGCCTTAGAGCATCCACACTGGACGCCTAAGTCAACTTCTAGGGGCTAGGTGGACCTGGGACTGGTCCATGGTGGCAGCGGGGGCACCCCTTGCCAAGTGCCGGGGGCTCAGCATTTGCCCCATTGTACCTGGGTACATTGGGGGCTGAGCAGGACAGGGACACTGGCAGGGCATAGGAGCAGGGTGGGCAGGGCTGTGTCCTGCCCTGTGGGGGAGCACACCAGGCTCTGCCTGTGCCAGCCACCCTGGCAGGGAGGGCAGTGGGGGAGCCCTGGAGCCCTTTAAGTCGACTTGAAGTCAATTGAGGGTTAATCTGCATCTACACTGGCTAAGTCGACTTAATAAAGTTGATTTAGCCAGTAAAGTCGACTTTATACTAGGTTTTATAAAGTCAACTTTAATTTTCCTTAAGTCGACTTAAGCTGCTGCTTAAGTTGGCTTAAGGAAAGTGTAGTGTAGATGCAGAGTAAATTAAGTCGACTTAAATTGACTTAATTTGTAAGTGTAGACGCACCCCATGTTATTTGCAGTCATGATGAGGGAGCAACCAAGACCAGAGCCCCATTGTGCAAGGTGTTGCATGGAAACAGAACAGCAGACAGACCCGCCACAAAGGGCTTACCATCTGTAGATAAGGGGAGGGGATGGGTACAGCACACAAGCAGAGGAGTTAGTGTGATGGTGACTCATATCATATTTATTTCAAGATTTTGGTGACACATTAATGTCAATATTTTGTTTGTAGGGTGGCTCTTGGGGAGGGGATCAGCTAAATAGAAACACAAGGGAAGGGGAAAGGGCAGTGAGGACAGAACAGGTGAGGAGAAGAAGGGGAGGAAGTAAATGGTGGCTGAGGTGAAGAGATCAGGAGTGTAGACAGGAGGGAGCCTGGAGCCAGCAGCCCCCATCACCACAGAGCAGAGAAAGACCAGTCAAATTTATAGAAAATATTATCGTTATTGGTCAGTTAGTCAGTCCTGTTTAAGCTGCTCCTGCAGCTTCTTTGCTGGCCTCAATCTCATAACAACCCGTAACAGATAACCCCAGTAATGAGCAGAAGAGGGCAAGCATCATTATCCCACCCTTTTTGTACAGAAGGGGAAACTGAGGCAGAGTTAGGCCATGACTCACCCAAGATTGCCAAGGAGCTAGAGGAAGAGTGGAGCACAGACTCTGATCTTCTGACTCTGTGTTCTGTTGCCTGTAACACACTGGCTCAGTAAACCCTGAGTTTGTTACCAGTTGATAAAGCTTTGCTGCATTAGTCTTTTTTTACAGCATCTTTCAAAATCCAGAGATTGATTTGCATTTTAAAACCACCCATTCTCGCTCGAGAAAAATGCTATTCAGATGTTCCCAGAGCTCAGGAATAAAAAATTCTCTCTCTCGCTCTCTGTTCTTCTGTCTAAAATATATTTGGGGGCAAATTGCACAATACTTATTGCTAATGTTCAGGCCATGAATATTCATTGCATCCTGGGGCCTCAAGACTCCAGTGGAAAAGCAAGTGCAGGCAGCGTGGCAGCCCTGCTGCTGTGCTCCAATCTTCGGGGAGGATAAACACGGGAGGGTGGGGGGACTTGTTTGGTTAGGATGGTAGCCGTGGGATACTAATGGCGTCTTGTAGTCTACAGGGAGTGCTGGTGAAACTCCATTAAACAGTGCAGTGAAGGCCTTTTAAACAAACAACTCACATAAAACCATTAAACTGACTTAATTGCAAGGAAAAAGCCCTGTACTCAGCTGGAGTTTTGAACACACTTTGTCTCATTCTCTGTCTTGTTTTTGGTCTGGCTCTGATGCATTCCTTGGAGGGTATCCCTGGTCCATGACACAGGAGAATCTGCCTTTGACCAAAATCCTAAGGTTGGACTCCGCCACTGGGAAGGCTTTATTGGAGGGTCAGGTGCAAACCTGACAGAAGCCCTGAGCAGGTAAAAAGGGCGACTTAACCCCAGCACAAGTTAAATCAGGGCTGGAGGAGAGTCAGGGTGATTGGGTCTAATTTGGGTGACCAGATAGCAAGTGGGAAAAATCAAAGAGGGTTGGGGTTAATAGGTGCCTACATAAGACAAATATAAGGATTGACCCCTTATACATTCAGGCCAGCTGGTCATGATAGGTGTAATGGCAGCTAGCTGGCGAAGAAGCTAGGTCGGGCATAAAGAGAGTATGTTCCTGCAGAGAGGGAGACGCAGCGGTGGCGGTGGCGGCGGCGGCGGCGGCGGCGGCTCCTGCTCCGGCTCCGGCTCCGGCTCCTCCTCCTCCTCCTCCGTAGTCAGTGGCTGGAGAGGGTTAGGTTTAGGGGGAGAGAAAGCCCTGGGATGCTGGCTGTAATACATACTCTGGCAAGAACCTGAGGGAGGGTGGACTAGCCACAGGGAGCACTGGAGGCTCCAGGGATGGACCAGAAGAGAGAGGCAATGAGGTAGGAGGAGCTCAAGGAAGCAGCAAGAGGGTCTGAAGCTGGGTAGAGTGTGGTTGCTGGGCACAGGGTCCCTGTAACCCAGAGTAGTGGGTTGACCCAGTCCTTTGCCAGTCCCTGGGGAAGTGGCACAGACTATGTAGTGTAGGGGATGCCTGAGCCAGATCACCCAATGGGCCTTTGATACCCCACAAGGGGAGAACTATCTGGCTTGAGGGTGATGTGGCTGGAGGGCCATTCCCTGAAGAGACAGTAATGGTGTCCAGGGGTAGGGAAGGAGGTGGAGGGAGTAACTGTGATGGGATTGTCTAAATGGTCAAGAGCTAATCCCTAGATATGACTGCAAAGAGATGCCACAGCAGTGAGTAGAAAACCCTGACAACTTCCCTCCCTTGCAGCTGCAGGTATTGCTCAGATAAGGGTGACACGGTTCCTGGTGCTCCTTTCAGACCTGAGCAATGGCTGCTGCCACACTTTAGAGGGTGAGCTAAGGTCTGTATCCATCTGGAGCCAAAGCTGGTGCTCTGTATGCATGCAGGCCCGGATCATGTGTTGTGGAGAGGGATGTGGCTAGAGGTTGCAGGCTCCCTGCCAGTCAGCTGGTGCTGTCAGGCTCTTAAATATCTGAAGCAAGTTCTTCTATTCAGGGTGGGGAGTGGCCAGTTCATGGCTTTCACCTTTGTGTTCTCTGGGGAAGGGGCTGTCTCTAGTCCATCTAGCAGGAAATTATGTCTTAGAAAGATGAGGGGCCAGGGGAGCTGTTAGGAGGCAAAGAAAATGCATCACATCAACATGATGCCTGAGTTTGCACTTGAGATTGAAATGTGCACTGGAAGCAGGTTTTGGAGCAGAGATTCTGCCCCCCTCTCAAGGTGTCTCACCTTCAACAGACTTTGTCTCCTAAATATGTGCTTGGTTTGGGGTTGTTGGGATGTCTTTTTTGCAGCAGATTCCCATCCTGGGGGTGTGGGTGGTACTAGAGACTCTTGCATATGATCCAGCGCTACTTTGCCAGCTGATTGTGAAGCAGAACCTCCCTTTGTTTGTGGGTAGGACCCTTATCTTGGCAGATTGTTCTCCCTGCTTTTTCTCCATGACTTCATCCTTGACTCGAGCTTATTGTTTTACTCAGAGCCTCATTTCCTCCCACTTCCCTTTGCTTTGAGCCCTAACAAACCATAAGCATTAACTATTTGATTGGCAGGTGCTAGCACTGTGGATTCCCAGGGCCTGACTCTGCCCTCAGTTTCTGTGGTGTAAATCCAGAGTGACACTAGTGACTTCACTAGAGCTACTCCAGATTGACACTATCTTAGCTGAGCCCAGAAACAGGCCTGCAGACATGTGCCTGCTCCATTTCTCACACACACACACCACCTTGTGCTCTCATGCAGACCATCACCTTCCTCCTCTGACTGGCGGGCGCTGCATGCTGCATCATGCAAACACTCGTAGCCCTGTGTTGTACACTCCAGGGGCATGAAGGTAGACTCCACAGACTCTCACCCATCACATCTAGCTCCCATGCCACCCAGGTGGTTTAATAATGTTCGGTGCTTGGATGTTACCCAGTTTTCCATATGGCTTACTGGCTGGATACAAGCTTGAGAGCCTTTCAGGCAATCAGGTAGTAATAGACATAGTGGAAGCAGAATGTCCACCAGACAAAATTTACAAGGCCTGAGTGAGCCTGCCTGGTGTTGTTGAACGCTTTGATAATGAGCACCTGAACAGGCAAGATTGCTTGGGTTGTTTTATTCTGCAGAGATGAGCAGACAGAATTTCAAACAGAAGTCATAAATATAAGCATGCCCAGTATCCAGCAGCGTTTCATTTCAGCTTGGAAGCCGGTCACGATGGAGAGCAAACAGGGAGGGGGGAGTGGGCCTGGAGGATCAGAGAGCCAGGAGGAATTAAATGTTTCCAGCTTGCGAGACAGCTAATGGCTCTAAGTATATGTGTATTGTTAATATAGATTAGGGGTGTGTGTGTGTGAATGTATATTGTTAATGTAGTTTGGAATAGTTTCAGTGTGGGGGGTACAATAAGTTTAATGGTACTATGTTTAAAATACAGTTCTACTACCTAGCGGTGTGGGTGAGCAGTTGTAATAGTACTAGGTTTACAATGCATTTCTAGCCACCAGTGGGTGGTTAAATATGAAGGAGATTACTTGTGAGCCTTTTGTGTATCTGTTGTGCAGTTTACGGCTTGAATTTGATTGTCTGAACAGGTCTATGTTAATGTGTGCACTGGGATTTTGCTGAGCTCACTGGGAACTGTGGTACAGTATTTATGTCTGACTGTGGCTGGGTGTGTGTGTGCACGTGCACAGGTGTGATGGATCAGTTCTAATAACACCCCAAAGTGTATACAGGTACTTGCATGCATTGTATGGACATCTTGTGGAAACTAAAATGCACGTCTAATGTCTGAGTGTATGGAGGTTGTGTGTTGTTGTGAGGTGCCTAAAGTGATATGGAAGGTTGTGATACAATTTGTGTGTGCATGTGTGAACTGGCCTGTGCTGTGGCTATGGGTTTCTGTCTGTTGGCCAGTGTATATGTTAGCAGGTGAGTGGCACGGAGAATGCCTGGCTGAGGGTGTGTTTACGGGGGGGAGGGGGATCGGGTTTGCACATGTGTGCCCACTTGTGCAGGGAGAGTGGCTGTTGAGGAGGATGCTGCTAGACTGAATGCCTGTGTACAGCCTTGAGATAATTCACGGTTGTTTTCTGGGCTCTGCATGACTGAGTACTGTCCCTTGCATCAGGGTGGGCTCAGCTCACATTATGGAAAGTTAGAAAAGTGATTTTCCCCACTCCCCTCCCATTATTGCACACTCACAGCTTTCAACAAAATGGCTAACCTCCCAGTGCCACCCGCTCTGCGGAAACTTCCATCACTGGAAGACAGGCTCTAAGTCAGTGGAATGTGATTTGCCTTTATTTCAGGAGCCTCATTAAATCTCCATTTGCTGGAGCCTCTGCAAGTGGAGGATTGGTTTGGATTTGATTGCATGTCTTCCTAGTCACTGGGGTGACCTGCTGGAAAGAATTCAGTACTTCCTGTATGGACCAACAGCTTGGAGATGGTTGCTCAGGTCTGTTCCCATTTTACTAGGCTACTCTCTGGGTGCTACTGATTGGCACTTCTGGGTGATTGGTTAGGCACTGGGTGGTGGTGTGTAGGCTCAAGGAGTTGATGACTGGACATAACATGGAGCTTTACACTTTTAGTTACCTGCTTCCAATCTGGCCTAGGCCAGAACTGATTAAAAGCTGTAGCCGGTTACCAACTACCATGCCTCCTGCCCCATCCCAGCATTTAAAAATGTCTGTCTTAGAAACATGATTCATTAGATTCCAGAAACCCAAGGTAAGTGACCATTGCTTGAGTTACAGGAGAGCTATGCAGGTTTGATAGCTGTGCTAGTGAGGGATGAGACTGTTGAAAAGACTTTCTCCACCACTTGAGCTAATAACCAGGTCTCCCACCTCTCTTTCATTCAGCATTTATCAGTGGGTAATCCTGATAGGAGCCTCCTGGAAAACAGCATTCTAGAGAGCTCCTGTATGGAGTGTTTTTTCAGAGACACGGGTATTTGTGTTGTGGATTTAAAAAAAAAATTACAAAAATCCTAGAGAAATGGCTCACAGCGCTCATGATGCCGCAGTGCTAGGGCATGACTGTCCGATTCTGTCATGTTTGTTCCAAGGGTGTATTAAATCCCACATCAGCATACGGATAGGTCAGCATGATGCAGGAGAGATTCATTTTAATACACACAACTAGATTCTGTGCCCACTTTTACTACTCATTGCTCTGGAAATCTTTGTCTTTTGAGTTCTGCCCTTCCTGCCATCCTCCAAGATGAAGGTGTGATGCCTGTAATGTGATCTGTGTATCTTTCTTGCTCACACTTGCAATGTACTGGTGAGTGTAGATTAATGCAAACTGTCATGTGAGGTGTTCTATTTAGTGCTCACGGCAAGCTTTACATTATTGTTATTGTGGCATGTTTTCTGCAACATCATACCTCAGATATGAAACATGCCCCCAAAGGTATTTCACAGGGCTCAAGTAGGAACAAGTAACCAGGGCTGCAAACACTCTTCCAGAAGAAATATACTTATGAATGGACTAGCTGAATGTCTGTAGTACTTTGGCTGAAGAAGAGAGATCACCCACTCTTTCTGAATCACTGACCACAAGAGGAAGAGAGAAAAAGTCACTCTTTAAACTGGTTTGTTTGAGGCTTTTCTGCTTAGATTTCCATCTTGAAACAACTCCAAAAGGACTGGGACCTATGCACAAGGCCAGAAGGACTAGGCTGCAAAATTTTCAGTAGCCCAGCCATGTAGGTAAGCTAGAAATGGACTGCAACAGTGAACTTTAGCTAAAAATGTATGTTATTTTTTATTTGGTAGTGATAAACTCCTTCACCGATTGACTGACTGACTGACTGCATTGATTTGCTATATACTCACTTAAAATCACGATTTAATCAATAATTTGTTTGTTTTATCTCAAGCAGTGCGCGTTTTGGAAAGAGAGTGAAAGTGCAAATACCTAACTTAGAGCAAAGGCTGATTGCATATGAGTTTCTTTGTTAAACTTATGAACCAGAGTATATGTGCCTGCAGTGATCAGGGCAGGGTCCTGATCCCTGCAGGACGGAAGTTCCCAGTGTGGCATCTGGGAGCTAGCTGAGAGTGCTTGTTGGGGGACCGTCCCCTGAGTGGCTAGGGAGCTCACTTTCACTGTCTGGGACCAATTACACTCAGGAGGCTGGTATGGACTGACCCAGGAGTGGGGCTCCACCTAGCAAAGTGGAGTAAGTTGGGGCCCAGGGGTGGGCAATCAGGGAGGTACAATGGCACAGTAGACCAGAATGCAGGAGGGGAATGTCATAGGAAGACTGAGTGTGGCCACATTGAGGTATAGGGAAAGGGCTCTCCTTAGCCCAGAGAGCTACAGAGTTCAGCTGGAGCTCCTACTCCTGCAGAAGGTGCGTCCAATTGCTGCTTCTGCCATCCACATGCTCTGGGACAGAAGGTGCAACAGAATTAGATGCTGTGTAAAGAGCAACTGCCCTAGACAACCAAGCAGCTGGTTCCTCTAATCTGTCAGTGTCCTGCCTCCAACAGTGCCAGTTACAACACTTAACCTTTTCAGATCTGTGCACAACATTAACCAGTGAATCCTCACAGTACTGGGGAGATGAGCAAATCTTGTAGCTAACTCCCAGCAGACCTGGGGTCTAGCGTGTGTCAGAACTAGGGATTTATATGAGCTTGGGCCAGTCATGTAGCCTCTCTGTGCCTTGGTCACCTCATCTATAAAATAGGAGTAATATTATTGCTTTCCCTGGGGATGTGGTGGGAAGGCTCATCTGTTTTGATGATCTTGACAGCTATGCAAGCGGGAATTTTAAGTCCTGATAGGGCCTCCCAAGTTGAACACCGTGAAGGGTGAGGGGCAGATGAAAAGCAATCCATTAACACTCTGTGCTGAGGGGTGAATGGTAAGCCAACAACCTTTTTTCTTTTTCTTTTCTTTTTTTTTTAAAGTGAGGTTATGGAAACCATTCTGGCAAACAGCCCTTGTTCGAGCCTCCATGAAAGGGCTCATGGTTCAGGAAAGATTTGGAGTATCATGGTGCTCCCTCATCTGATGATACTGAGCTTCCCTCAGCTCTGGGGAAAGGGGTTTGAGATTCTCAAATGAAAGGCAGAAGTGGGAAAACTCCTCCTCACTTCAACTGAATCAGAGGCTTAGTGACTGGTGCTAAGTGTAAGTGGGGGACCCAGGACCAGAACTGAGGGTTGGTGACTGCACAGCAGCCTCCTGTAGCCTGTACCATGCCTCTAAGGTGGCCAAAGCCAACTGCTTCATGAGGAAGGCCAGAAACACCTCCGAAGGGCACCTACTTCTGCAGTGCTCTGATTGCTGGAGCCAAGAAGGGGCTTCCCCCCCCGCAGGTGGTCGCTGCCGATTTGCATGAAAGCAGACGTGGCTAATATGTAGCCGCGTTGCCTTGCGCAGGAGGTTGGGCCAGAGTGGCCCAGGCTGGGTAACTAGCAGAACCAGCGAACCGCCGTAGCTTAGATTCAGGAAAGCACCGACAAACCCATCACCCGCGCGTAAGTGCCCAGCTCCAGCCCCTGGCAGCATAATATATAGCTCGGCTGAACCAATGCTGCCATCCTTGTGGGGGGACAGAATGGACAAGTGCGAGCGAAGGAGGCCGCGAGCTCGGCGCGGCTCCGGCTGAGGACGTTCCAGCCGCGGATGCAGGCCGATGCGAGGGGGCTGCGGGCAGAGCGACTGGGGACTGCAAGCGGCTGGGGCGCGCGCGGCGCCGCTTGCTGGCCTCCCCCCGGCGAGCCGGCGAGCGATGGTAGGCGCCGAGACCAAAACAGAGCGGGGCGGCAATAAAAGGCTGCGGTGGCTGCTCGCGGGGATGGATGTGGGGGAGACGCTGCTGGTTGCGGAGCGCTGGGACTCTGCGCCGGGCGGGGAGGGAGCTGCAGCGAGCGCGTAGGGGGAGCGGGAGCGGTACGCGGGGGGCTCCGCAAACTGCGGGGCTCTGGAGAGGATCCGGGGGCCGGCCGCTGGCTGTGACGCGCTCCTGCCCCCCGGCGACCCGCACGGCGGCTCCCACTGGGGGTGGTGGAGGTAAGTGCCGTCCCCACGCCGTACAGGGGGTGAGGCCGGTCCGCGGCTGGAGGCGCGGGCAGAGGCGTCCCGGGTGACCGGGCGTGGGGGGATCTAGGGCCGGAGCCCTGGGGGCGGGGGAGACAGGTCCAGGAGTTGCATGCGATGGGGCACAGCCCCCCGGCTTCCAGCTCTAGGCCCCTCTGGGTCACTGCCCCCCAGCCCTTCGACTCCCCCCAGCTGGCTGGGAATCGGCCCCGTGGGCTGGGTTTCCAGGGGCAGTGCGGGACTTGCGCTGGCCCCAGCTGAGCAGCGTCTGGTGGGCATGTGACCCGCTCACTCCCCGAGGAGGCTTTGGAGGGGCCCCGAGACTGCACACGGCAGACAGGTGCGTCTTCCCGGGAGGCGACTGTGAAAGCGGCAGCCCCGAGCAGCTTTGTGTCCCAGGCTGTATGGGAGAGCTGGTGCCGATTCTGGATCCCAGCCGGAGGAATCGGGATCAGGGCAGCACAGGGGGCGATCGTAGCTCTCAGCCAGAGGGTCTGGTCCTAAGGTGCAGCTAGGACAGTGGACAGCACCCATGTTTCAGAGGATGGTGTAAGAACCCCACAGAAGCAGAGGGGGAGGTGGTCTATCTGCCCCTTTCTTTAGCTCTTACCCCAAGGGAGGTCAGGATGTGTCTGCTCTTGTGCAAGCTCACAGTTTGTACTCAGGCTAATGTCTAACCGCCCTTCTGCCAATACACCAGTTGAGCTAACTGATGTCCTGGGAGAGGAGGACCATAGGAAGGTGGAGGATGCAAGCCTGAGTCCAGCCAGGACCCAGGATTCAAGCCCTACTGCTTTGCAGTGTAAATGCAGTCTCGGTGGACTCATGCTTTCCATGGATTCCCAGGGCATCCCCCCATTCCATGGGCTGAATTTGTCTTCTGGACAGCCAAGTTTGGTGGACAGTGAAGTTTGCCCACACGGTGCCATGACCAAATGGCTTGAGCAGCCACATTTTGGGAAGTCTGGGATATGGGTGCTTGGTCTAGCCTGTGTAACGAGTGCCCACATGCTGGAGCCACTCAGGGCTGGACAATTCTAATTTAAAGTTACAAATGAGTGTAGATGGCCAAGCCCTAGGTTAACAAACACAGGGTCTGCTCACTTGAGTTGTCCTAACCCTGGACTTGCATTGCAGTTTAGACAGACCCTAGACTGACTTCATCAGGTTCTTAATGTGTGCCCTCCAAATTAGACCAATTTCTGTTTATTATTTTGTTTTATTTTATTTGTTTGTATGATTGTAGCTCCTGGGAGCCTCAGTTGTGGACCAGAACCCTATGGTGCTAGGTTCTGCACAAACAGAACAAAAAGAGCCTCTGTCCACAAGAATTTTGCTGTTTATTATTCGAGTGTGGGGCTGGGCTCTAGTGACCAGACTTTCCAAAGAACTGGGCATCCAGAGAAAACAATGGGAGCTGCTGGTTGGGCTCTTTTACAAATCTGCCTCTAGGGTGGCAAGGAAAGAAGCTTTTGATGAACAGGGACCCATGAGAATAAGAAAATCAGCCCTCCATTAGGACAGGTGCAGGATGCTACACTTGCCCTGCATTAAGCTCTGGTTCGGTTCTGTTGCATTTGTTTCCCACACAAAGCTATCCTTGTGCTGCTCCTGGCAGTAGCGTGCCAGTGATGTTGCTTCTGTTTATGCAATTATTAGGCTAGCCATTTTCACAGCTGAACCAACTTTGTTAGAGTTTAATGTAATATACCAGAAAATAAGAGCCTTTTGAATAAGGCGAGTGCATATCTGGTTTTACATCTGGAGAATGCAGGATCAATGAAATAGGATGAGTAGGTGTGTGTTAGGGGGATAATTTAATCAATTTGCTGCTATTGCACTTGAATCAGCATACATTGCAATTGATGGAATAAACACACATACACATAATTTACCACCCTACCAAACTCAATTTTTTTTTTTAAAAAAAAGTCTGGCTAAAATTGGGCTTAGGTTCTGTAACTTATTCCTACTTCTGAGACCAAACTTTATTTGGAACCCTTCCATCCACTCATTTCTCCTCCCAACCACCTCTGTCAAGCACTGATAAAGATATCCATCGCAGCAGCCTCTTTCTCTTTCTGTCTCTCATTGCTTTTTTTAGGCTGTGTCTGGATGGAAACCTAGCAACACAGTAATTGTATTGTGAGAAAATGTTTCAATAGCTGGATTTCTTTTATCGTACTTGGAACATCTTCAGAGGTTAGAATTATCAAGCCGGTCTCTTTAGCACTTTGCAGAGACATAGGTTTGATGGGTTCAGAGTGTGGAATAATACAGATGTGGATTGGTGAGAGAGACAGATGGAATATGTCTCTTCAATATGGTGAAAGATCTGCATCTCTTTTCTCATCACTCCTCTGGCAAAGACCACTGATCCGATGAGGGGAACTCTTCACTGGGGAGGGGGAATTCATATCCAATAGAGAAATCATTCAAAGGGAAACTACCCATCAGTATTTTTGACTGATTTCCCCTACCTGGGAAAAGTTAAGGGACAAATGGCCCAAAGCTATAATATGTGTGATCCTGATAGGGTATTGGAAAATAGTATCTGTATTGTCCAGTCACCCACTGTGATAAAGAGTATGATTCGGTTTTAGCAACATCTGAGGCCAAATTCATCCTTGGTGTAACATAGATGAAGTCACTTATTACACCAGCAATAGATTTAGCTCTCTGGGCTGGATTCTGCCACTCTTACCTACAGTGAGAAGTACCTTATTCTGCCAGTAGTCCCTTTATCTGAGTGTACTAAGGAACTGCCCACTGTGAGTAAGGGCGGGAGAACCTGGCCATCTATATTTAGTGTTTTGGACCAAGCCTTAACTTGGTTATCTAGATCTGTCTTATGATTTGTTACCTGCTCTTAAGGAAATGCTTTTGCGACAAATCAAAAATAATACTTTGTGCTTCCATAACTGATTCCATTCCAAATTCTTATGTTTTATGAACACTAAGCGTCACAAATGTGCATGGAGGCTTGTGAGATGAGATGACTGGTTATGGACTGGCAGAACTTGGAACATTCTGGCATTTATCAGTCATCTCCTGGAGATCAGAAGGTTGAGTATTCTATTTAATTGTGTGTGTGGGGGGGGTTGTATTGAGAGATTATGCAGGGATGTGCATTTCATTTTTTTGGTATGGATTGGGGGAGAGGGTGTGGGATGTGTATGCCAATTAATTCACCTTCCCCCTTACCTGCCCCCAAATCCTCTTGTGGCAATGATCCAACATAAAAAGCCCACTGCTTATACAAAAACTTGCCTAATCTGTACAAGTGCTTAATGAGTCGGCTTCACTAAACCAGGAATAGGATTGGTGTTCATACCCTGGCTGCATAGGGGAAATAGCTGGAAAAACAGATTTTTTATTTTTTTTTTAAAATTTCTGAAGTTAGAGCTGGTTATTCTGTGAGTCGCCATGTCTCTGTGATCTCTGTATGTGCCAATGCACAGTAAGCCCTGGCATAGTGCTCTTAACGGAGCATTTAGTGTTGAGTTGGATTAACCCTCTAATCTTATCAAGCCATGACATAAATTAGAACTCAACCGTTTAATTCATTAAAGAAAATCAAACCCCATTATGTTTGTCTGTGTAGTGCATATGATTTCTCCTTTCATTCACTTGATAAGCTTATTTCATTATCCATTGTTCATCTAAAAGTCTCTAACTATAGATACAGGATTGGTGGTGAAAGAGACACAGTAATTGGCTCTCTTCTTCTTCGGTATTCATTTAAGTTGTTTTCAGAGCTAAGGCCCACAAAGTTTGAAGGAGATAGAAGGTGTGTGGGGCAAACACAGCTCTTGAGAATCTGGTGCAGTTGCTGATTTGACAGAGGAAGGGTACATTGGGAGTTGTGGGTGCTCATCATGTTTTGGATTTGGGCCTGGCCATAGGGAGAAGTCCCCATTGTTTCTTGTCACCTTTATTTCTATCAAGAGAAACAGGCAGTGCACTAATTCTGTCCCGTGCTGAGAGATAACATAGCCATCATCAGGAGTATGTCTGCAACCCAACCATGTGTCCGTGGGCAGAGGGCAGGGGGATTGTGTGTTCAGAGTCTGTGGGGCTGAGCAATGAAACTTCAGCGCCTACAGCTCCCATTACTCCCTGCCATGATACCCTAATTATCCAAATTCTCTTTAAAGGGTTGATTTCATGCATCGGCACACAAGGTCATTCATCTCTATGGAGCTACACACTGGGGTGAATTCTCCCTGCTGCCTGGCCACAGTTCTCAGGAACATCTTTTCTGAGGGCCAGATTCTGCCTCCCTGATTCACATTGGGCAGCACCATACTCCTGAATTCAGGGGGGCTACTCCAGGAACAAGGAGCTATGCCAGGGATGTGACTCAGCTCTGACTGAGGTGTCTTCGAGTTCCGCTGCAAGTAATTTGCAGAATATGACCATGCATTAATTACTGAAGAACATAACAACGATTGGGTAAGGACTGAGGGCCCAATCCATCACCCATTGAAGGCAGCAGGAACCATTCCATTGACTTCAGTGGGAGCTGGATTGGGTTCCTCAGTCCTGATTCAGAATATACGGAAGCATGTCCATGGAGCACTGAGGGCAATGTGGTTAGACACCTTTCTCTCCTGGTTCCTGGTGGCTGCTGGAAGGGTATTGATGATGATGCGGTATTTGGCGCTGTCATTAATGTACCTCTGCAGCACCATGAGGGGGTTTTTGTGAGACTGAGTCATTGAGAATAATATATAGAAAAGAGATTAGTAACTCCAGTGCTACACCAGAAAGGAAGAGGGGTGGGGAATATAGATCTTTAAAAAAAAAAAACTGTCAAAACAAGCCACAAACATGTAATTTGGGTTGCATAGGAGCTGCGGGAGTCTTTCTGTGGAAATAAATAAATAAAACTGCCAAACAAGCGACAAAAATAGAAGCAGGCTAGTCCTTGGAAGCATCCCTTTAGAGGAGTTAAAAACTCTCATGGGGGAGGGGAGGAGGAAAGCAAATCAGCTTTTCACTCCAGCCACTGGATAAAGGCTAAAAAAAAATGTATCAGAGTGGCTGAAATATTAGGTTGTCAAGAAAGTGTGCATTTGTATGTGACTGCGTATTCTTTTCAGTGCTGGATTATGCCTATTTTTGTCATGGGGATGCCACACTTCATCCCAGTTCCACAAATTACTTAAACATGTGCTTAATTTTAGGCAAGTTCTTGTGCATTAATGCACAGGAATGGACTCAAGCATGTGCTGAGAACCTTTGTTGCATTGGGGCCAAAAATGCATCTATTCCTTCCTTTAAAGTAACTCTTTGGGCTGGGGCTGTCACTTACCATGTCTACGTACAGGGCCTAGCACTCTGGGAGCCTAATCTCAGTTGGAGTGTCTGAGTGCTGCAATAATCCTCAAAGTCAGTGGAATGACTGTTTTGAGCCCAATGGGGTTTGGGTAAGGAACTGAAAGACCTGACAAGTTTTCAAAGACTGTTCTTCATGCAGTAAACCAGAGCCTCCTGCATGCAGAAACCTAGGTAGTAAAGCCATTCTTAGCTACTACTTCCTGTCTCATTTGAAGAAATAGATCTGCTCTGGAATGGTTACATTTCTGTGTCTCTTCTTAACTAGAACAGCAAAACCTTTAGGAAGGGATTCACCTGTGGACCTAGTTTGCCTCCCAATATTCCTTTGCTTCTTTAACAAAAATCTCCATTGTACTGTCTCTCCAATGAGTAGCATAGAGATTTCCAGCGTCCTTCATCCTTCCACCTCCCCTGCATTTGGAATTGCTTCAGAGAGAGGAAATAGGGACAGCGGTGTAGCCATTAATATGTCTGTAGATCACAACAAACAGCCTGAGACGGACATCCTTGCTCAGGCAAAACTTCCATTTATTTCAATAGTTGGGCCTGAGTGAAGACAGCAGCGGCTGGTCCCTTTGTGGGGGGAGCATTTGCTGTTGAGAGCTGTGCCTGTCAGGTGGTTTGACTCTTTAGTCGCACTGCCATTAATAGACGTTCCATCTAGACAGAGGTGGGGTCGTGGGCGGTGGGACTCCATTCATAACACAAAGCTAGCTCTTGGCCTTTCAGCTAAGATGCCTGATACATCCTGTCTGGCCTCTTCCTGCTCTCACTGAAGCTGATTTCAGTGGGAGTGGTACTAGGTGGTCTGGTGATGGTCTCCAATGGGCTCTTCCATCTCTGAATGCTGTGCTGTAACTTATTCAGATTTCCCTTCAGTCCTGGAGGTGCACGAAAGAGACACAGCCCTTGAACTCTGTGGCTTGTCTGGCACACTTTGAATTCCTAGTTCGTCCCTTTCCTGGGTCACATTTCAAGGCGTGTGGTGGATCATTGACTGAGATGATGGTGGCAAGGGGTGACTTTGTGCAAAAGCAGTGCGGTTTTGTTCATTGGAAACTTGCTGTGGCTGGAGTGGCGTCTGCTAGTGAAGGTAGCTGGAAACCTGCTCATCCAGTGGCTTGCTTCTCCTGCAAATATTATCCTGTTCTGTCCTATGGCTGTGTCTATGGCAGCGTTATTGGTGACGTGCCTTGCAGACCCCCTAGAGGAACTATGATTTTGATTCGCTATCAGACTGAACTGGGGGAGGTTTTTTTTTTTCCCTGCAGACTTTGATGGGGTCAGGGTTTGTCCCGCTGTTTCAAGGGAAGGATGGAATCAAAAGGGCTGGAAACTGTTGTGCAGCAAAACTTCCTGGATCCTTTCCTTTTGAATGTCTGTCTACAAGGTGCGTGACAGAGACCCAGCATGTTCATTTCACTTGTGAGGAGAACCGCGTACCAGAGCTGAGGGAGGGGGAATGAGGAAGCATTTGTTTTTTAACTCAGGACTGCGAAGCACCTGTTGGCAATGCAACTGAGACTTATTTTATTTTACTTTTTTGAGGGCTCACAAGGTGTAGGCATGGCTCTGGATAGCACAGCCGCAGTGCCTTTGTGTATGTGTGTGCAGGTGGAGGGTGGTTCTGGAGGGCCCCACAGATCAGAAGCAAGAGGAGCATGACTTGATGGGGAGGATGGTATGTAGGTGTAATTCTGGGTTTATGACTCTGCCGCAGTGTTGCAGCTGGTGTGTGATGGTGCTATTCTGGGAACTGGCATCACAAACAGGTACCATGTCTCCACCCACCCGTTCCTTTTTGGGAAGGGAATCTGGCTTCTGTGCAGCAGAGACAGCTGGGGCATTGTGATTTACTGTTCATCAGAGATGAGAGAGCCGGACTTCGCTTTGTTTCTGGCCCCGTTAGGTAGAAATGTGCAGGTTTTCCATTGTGATATTAATTTGGTGCTTGGGTGATTTGAGAGAGCGTCTGGCTGGGTAGAATTACATGGGATGGGAAGATGACAATCAGCAGGCCATGGTTATTACTGAATATGAGCTATTTATATTGCGTTCACCAGCCTGAGTTTCCATCTATTAAGGCATGCGGAGTAGGTTTATTTTTTTTCCATAGGTCTCTGGAGTAAATGGCTCTATCCAGACAGCAGCTGGGACAAGCAGCAGATTAGGGTTTAACAGGCCTTGATTGCAGTGTATGCCTTCCTGATCTTGGAGCTCTGAGTTCATAAAAAGGGCTGTCTGTGCCACTGCTGTATGCATCTCTAATTTTGGAAGCAGCTTCCTCCACTCCTCCCTGGCCACCTTCTGCTTTCAGCAGCGTACTTCACCTCGACAACACTGGCTTTAATGTGGGGATGGGGGATCTGAGCTCAGATCTCATGGGGCTAGATGCCTTAGAAATACCTTAGTCACACCCCCAAGAGTGCCTGCCATTCTGTGAGCAGATTAATGTAGAATAACAGACTCGATCCCAGAGGTGCTGAGTGTGCCAACTCCTCGACTTGATTGGGAGCTGAGCGCTCAGCACCTTGCAGGACAGAGCAGGATGTAGTTAGGGACCCCTGTCTGCTTTCACTGATGCCAGTGATCAGGCTCCAGCTGGCTTTCTGGGAGCAGGATCAGACCCATTTTGTGCTGGAAGCACAGCACCCTCCACTGCCATTAGATCCAGTAGCCATGACTTGTTGCATAACAGCTCTTGTATTCAGTGGAAGCTGAGGATGCAGAACATCCTGAGCCCCTAATATGGGGTTAGCTCATCTCCTTGTCCTGCTGCAGGAGCAGTGAAAAGCAGAATATATGAATCTGGTTGCTGCCTGATTTCCTTTCCTCCCCCATGTATAGGGCCCAGTTCTCCTGGTCATTGGCATCCCACCTCCATTGCCTTTCATGGGGGCAGTATCACATCCTTGTCTTCCTTCTGAACCTAGCAGGGTCTCTCTTCCCCTTAGCTGAGGGTGACTGAAGCTCTCAGCAAAGACCTCGAAGAGTTCTGTGCCTTTGGCAATCAGCCCATAAGCCTGGCGGGACTTGAGAGAGGCAGGGTTTTATGGGCCCCTCGGCTCAGAGCTGAGTGGGCATGGCAGAGAGCAGGGGCCCTCACATATGTTTGATGCTGAAATCAGGATTCCACAGATAGCTATAACCTTGGCCATCTGCCCCTTTTTCTTGTCTGGAATTCTCTTTTTTCTGGGAGAGGAGGTGGGGGGAGCGGGGCTGGATTACATTCCTTGCCATCTGCCTGAAGGCACGAGATTCACGAGTTGGCACTTTTAATTTCTGATCTCTGCCAAACCTTGCTAATAGAGAACATTCCTGTTGAATGAAGGCAGTTCCCGTTCCATAGACACTGCGGAGGCGGGGTGGCGGGGACAAAAAGATGGGCTCTAACAGTTGTCTCAGCTTCTTCACTCGTGGAGCATCAGAGGTGAGGCTTGTTTATTTGCACACTTGGAACTCAAGGGCTTGGGCATGACTGCAGTTAGGGCCAGATGCTGATCTGACTTGCTCCAGCGTGGATCTGGTGACATCAGTGGAATCGCTCTGGATTTACATGGGCTGTGTGCGCTCAGGATCGAGTCCTTGGATCACGATGTAGGAGAGTTCTGAGTAGGGGGTCTGGTGAGGTCTCCTTGCTGTTGCCGACTTTTCCCCTCCCAGCGTACCTTTGCCTGGTACTTGTGTAGCTGGTATGAGAGTCCTCCTTACTCTTAGTTAGCTCTGGGTCTGGAGTTCAAATTCCAGCTCTGGGCAGGTCACCCATCAGTCTAGTCAACTCTCCTTCCCTGTCTGCAAAGGGGGATAGTGACTCTTTCTGCTGACAGGGAGACGAATTAAAATGCTTGTAAAGGGTGTAGAGCTGTTGTGGGGAGGGGGTGGTCTAGATTCACATCATGCCATAGCTCATGCAGTTGAGGGAGGAGTTAGTGCACAGGGTGTCTGTCCTATCAAATTTAGGATCAACCTCTCCATAGCTTCCTTCTTGCTAAGTTAGCAGAGGTGTTTGCAGTCGAGGTAGAGGACACATCTGGGGAATCATGCTGAGGTTAGGAGAGCGCTAACTGGACATGGTGCTGCTGTTTCAAAGGATTAACATCAGGGACCAGTTCTGGCTCTTGTGTTCTTGCAGTCCTGCCACTTGTGGGCGAGAGAGTTCTGGCTGTGCAGATCGGTCTGTGTGCCTGGGTGTTTCTCTTGCCAGCAGCGACTGTCTCTCCTAGCAGGGATGCCCATCAGGATTGCCAGCCCGAAGGATACCTGCAGGATGATCCAATCAGCTGCGGACTGCCAGGTGACTAAATTATGTCCTTTGTGTAGGCTCTTCTCTTCTACTCTGCCTCCCTCCCACTGAATGGAAGTTTTTATCAATGCTATGGCCCTGCTTGGATATTGGTATAAATGGGTACAGTTCCATGGACTTTAGTGGATTTGCACATGCTTATGCCAGCTGTGTATTTAATAAATAATAAATTGCATTTACATGGCACTTTCAATCCAAGGACCGCTTGGCCCAGAATGTTGTTTCTTTCACAGTCTAGTTACAAAAATATACATAGCTGGAGTCATGCCAGGTCCCCTCAAACTGTACTGAAAAGAGCCTTAGGTTTGCAAAACAACAGCAAAGAAGGAAATTCAACTCTAGGCATAACAAGATTTTGCTTAATTACTGCTTTACTCTGTGTTGTGCCTGGACTTTAGAGGGGTGTCATGGTTCCTGGCTTCTCTTTAGGGTCTGTCACTAACATGTTTGACATTGGACAGAGCACCTAGGTCAGTATATCAAAAATGGCTACGGATGCCTCCACTGTGGCGTACCCAATTTGGCCCTCCTTTCACTGGAGCAATGGGTGCCATTGGTTTTGAAAATCAGGCAGGGCCTGAGTTGGGCACCCTAAAATGGAGGCAGCTGGAATATGGGGCTACTTGATCATTTTAGCCGTTATCTGTTGGGTCTTCTCTTGTTCTCATTAAAATTGACAGAAGCTTTGGCTGAATTCAGCAGGACCAAAAGCAAGTTTCTAATGCTTTTGTTTATTAATTTGGGTATAATTCTCCCACCTCCCCAGGGGGCTGTAGAAATAGGTGTTGGGTAATGGTTTGCACAGTTTCTAGTAAAATGCATGTTTACTTCCATCATTTTTTGCACAGTTAAATGAATTCAAAATTCTAAGATCAGCCAGCCCCCCTATCTCCAACCATCAATCCCTTCCCCATCTCAGCTGTAGCAGCATGTTTCTTGGGGAAAAGCTATGATCTTTGGTGATCTTTTTGGAGGAGTGGTGGTTAGTGGTGTCTATGCATCAGGGCAGTGTCTGATTAAAAGTTCTGCAGCATCATATGCAGCAATAAAGCACTGTTCAGGAGCACGATACATCAGCAGGTAAACGTTTTATTCCTGTTGGAACTGATTAAACTGTAGATAAGAAGCTACCTTCTTATAAATCTAATGCTGCTACGTGGAGTGAATTCCTCTGCGAAAGTTGCTGTGTAGTTACTCCTGAGTTCACAGAGCAGTTTGTCATGTAACTGATGCAGTGACCCTGCTGCTCCCCCACTCCTCAAATGTTGCTTATTCTAACAGCCTGTCCCTCCTGCAGCCCTCTGCGAACTGTCTGTTGGGGCATGCTCATTGAGCTGTGGTGGGAGTACTTCATGCGAGGTTTTGCATGGCTGGTGCAGCTGGCAGGAGCTCTGAGCCCTTGGCTTGGCAGGGCAGCTGCAGATGTGCTGCTTAAGTGCTCTCCTTCCTGGGGGGAGTTTTCAGTGAGTCACGATGCTGCCTCGCTTCTATGCTCGGCCAGAGCGGTGGTGGCAGAGGCATGCCCATCATTGGGATTTACGCCTCTGTCCAGATTTCTCACTGAGCCTGTGAAGAGGAGGAACTGGTGCTAATTGATCTAATTCTGGCAGTGTAAGGGTAGCGGCTGGCTGAGCACATTGCTAAGAGGAGGGGTGGGGGTGGGGTGCCTGTGCCTACTTTGTCCCCACTCTCCTGGCTGCCAGGGCCTGAATGTAGGATGCTGTGTGAGCCCTCTTGGGTCCAAAGGGAGCATTCGTATTGCTTTCAGTCAGAGTTGCCTTTGTCCTTGTGACCCCCAGCCACCTGGAATGATTCATCATGAATCCAGCGCCAAAAATTGCATGCTCAAACAACTCCCTACCCCTCTCTGTCTCCATTTCCTCCTGTGTAAAACAGTCCTGACAGAGCTTACACCCTTTGAGATACCGGGGTGGAAAATGCCATAGCAGAGCCGAGTGCTGTCAGAGAGTGGTTGGGATCCATTGTCTAGCACAGAGAACATTCTCTCTAACCTTGATGTCTGATGTCCATAAATGACAGCAATAAAAGTGAGCCCTGTTAGTCCATGTGGAATGTAGGTTAAATTGCCTCTGGAATGAGGGATCGCTTGTGTGTGTGGCTCATACACACCTTCCCCCCACCCCCCCATAAGTCACTGTCTCCTCAGGCCTTCGGCATCAGGAAGCAAAGGAGGCTGGCCTTTGTATGGGGCATGTGGGATTGGCAGAGTTTTCTCAACTGGAGAAAGTGTTTTTTTAAAAAAAAAATGGAAAGAAGAAATCCTTTGCTCGGGTGAGAGGCAATGGCTGACATCTAAGGCCAGGCGATATTGGGGATTGTTCTACTAGTGTAGCTACGCTGCTGTATACATGTGTTACATCAAGGAAAGCTGTATCAATGCAAGCCTTGAATTACGCCTAGGCAGTGCATTTACACCCCTGTGGGCCACAGTTAAGCTGACCTAACCCAGGCTGTAGTGGTGGCTATGTTGACAGAGGAAGTCTTCCATTGACTTAGTACTGCTGTTTGGGAGGTGGATTACCTACCCCAGTGCCAGAGGAACACTGAAGTCCTACTACAGGACAGACCTGACCTAGAAAACAACAGAACACCACTGATTATAACCTACAACCCCTAGCTAAAATCTCTCCAACACATCATCAAAGATCTACAACCTATTCTAGAAGATGATCCCACACTCTCTCAAGCCCTGGGAGGACGGCCTGTCCTTGCTCACCAACAGCCCCCCAACCTGAAGCAAATACTCACCAACAACTGACCACCATACAACAAGAACACTAATCCAGGAACGTATTCTTGCAACAAACCCCAGTGCCAACTCTGCCCGCACATCGACTCCAGTGACACCATCACAGGTCCCAACCACATCAGGCTCATTCACCTGCACATCCACTAATGTGGTTTATGCTATCATGTACCAGCAATGTCTGTCTGCCATGTACATCGGCCAAACCAGATTGTCCTTATGCAAAAGGATAAACGGACCCAAATCCAACATTAAAAATGGCAACATCCATAAACCTGTAGGAGAACACTTCAACCTCCTTGGACACTCAGTAGCTGACCTGAAAGTTGCCATACTTCAACAAAGAAACTACAAAAACAGACTTCAGCATGAAACTGCAGAGCTGGAGCTGATTTGCAAGCTAGACACAATCAGACTGGGTCTGAATAGGGACTTGGAATGGTTATCACACTACAAAAAGTGATTGATTGTTCTGGTCACACATTTATCAGCAGGTGTGACTAGGCCCCATCTGCTCTCTGAACTGACTTTGCCTACACTTGCCCTCCTCCATCCTGACGTGTACATACCTCTCCTCTGTGATTTCCACTTCATGCATCTGATGAAGTGGATTATAGCCCATGAAAGCTTATGCCGAAGAAATCTGTTAGTCTATAAGGTGCCACAGGACTCGCGTTTTTTGATGTACACAGACTAACACGGCTACCCCTCTGGACATTTCTACTGAAGACTTTGGTGATCTAAGTCCTGGCCTTCCTCCCAGTGGCATGGAGAGCTGGTAAAGAGGTGGGGCACAAAATAGGCTGAGGATTCTCCTTTGCACTGCAGCTGCTGACACCTTGGCTGTGGGCACAGGCCCAAGCATTCAAACAGCATGAGTACTGTGGAGCGCCCAGAGGCTCCAGTGGAGATCAGGGCCCCATGATGCTTGGTGTTGTAGAGATGCAGAATGAGACAATATGTGCCCTCAAAGACTTTAGTCTAAATCCACTAAGGCAGGCAAGGAGAGGGGAAATGACTTGCCCAGGATCATATAGGAGGTCTGTGACTGAGCAGGAAACAGAAGCCAGATCTCCTGTCTCCAAGCCCAGTGAATGATCCATTGGGCTGGGATATAAGACAAAGCCTCAAATATTGGGACGGTCCCTATAAAATCAGCACATCTAGTCATCCTAATCAAAGCCTACATGCCAGAGGGCTGTATTAAGATTACACAAACAACCTTAATTCTGGCATTTTCTAACTTCTGAGAGTTTGACTTTGCAACTGTATTGTTCTTTTAAGGTAGGATTTCTATGTGGAATTACAAATAGGTCCAGTCAACACCAGTGTTCCCTCTAAGCTGTGCGGCTGCGCAGCGGCCGTCACACCTCCCGCGCAGCCCCTGCTGCTCCCTCCAGATCCCCGGGGCTGCAGCTTTGCTGCAGCAGACCTGGCCCGCGCCTGGCCTCTGGGCTGGCCCTCCCTGCCCCCAAGGTGGGACAGGCAGGCTCAGGCTCGGCTCAGGTGCGCGGGCCTGCCTGCCTGCCCCATGCGGCTGGGGCAGCGGGGTGGCTGCGGCCGCGGCGGGCTCCTGCGCTCCCACCAGCCGACTGCCTCGACTTCCCGGCCCGGGGCCGGGGCCGAACTCATCCGATGGCCTCGGCCTCCCAGCACGGGGCTGGGATCAGCCTCCGGGGCTGGGGTCTGCTCCGCCCCACTGGCAGCTTCCCAGGGCCGCGGTAGGGTCCTCCCCCGCCAGCGGCCTTGGCTTCTCTCCTTCTTTCTCTTCTTTGCTTTCCTTTTTCTTTCCTTCTTTCTCTTCTTTGCCTTCCTTCTTTTTTCTTTCTTCCTCTCTTTCTCTTCCTCCTTTCTCTTTTTTCCTTATTTGTCTTCCTTTTTCTTTCCTTTTTTTCTTTCTCTTCTTTCCTTCCTGTTTCTTCTCTTCCTTCTTTTCTTTCTTTCCTCTTCCTTCCTTCCTCCTTTCTCTTCCTGTTTCATCTTCTTTCCTTCTTTCTCTCTTTCTTTGCTTCCTTCCTTCCTTTTTCTTTCTTTCTTTCTTTTTCTTTTTAAAAAAAAACTTTTAAAAAATTAAATTTCAATTCAAAATTCATTCAAATTCAATTAAACACAATTAATTAATTGTATTTACAATTACTTTAACTTCAATTAATGCCTATAATTTCTGTCTTGTGAGTTTACACAAAAATTTTATTCAGAAAAAGTTTTGCACACGGCTTGAAAATTTTGCACACAAGCCACCAAACCTTAGAGGGGACATTGGTCAACACTTGTAAGAAAATTAGGATAGCATGTGGATACCAAGAATATTATAGGTGTTGCAAGGTCCAGATACTCTAACCAGCCTTTCTGCCTGGTGGAGGCAGGACCTGAGATTAAGTCTCTAGTTGTGCTGATGTTAGCCAGGATGAGAACTTTCCATACAGTGCACCAGGCATTCTGGTAATGAAAGTGAGGGCAAAGATACGACTGGGGTGGCCATTGGTTGGAAAAAGAAGGCTTTACTTAGGAATATGTATATACTTGATTCTTTACGTAAGGCCTGAAAAATGAGTTAGCTTTCCCGCTTGCGTGGGGCCCACTGTGAAATCTTGGGCCTTCAGATGCCAGAAGACTTTCCCTTTTAAAAAAAAAAAAAAATCCACTGGAAATCATTTCCTCTGAATTCTCTCCCAGCAAACACATGTTCGCATCATTGCACTGAAGTACTGACACCAGCTTTCTGCTGGAGCGTCTTGATGTTGTTCTGATCTGTGCCTGGGGGCTTGTGGGCTTCTTTTCCAAAGGATCTGGAGTGAATGGAAAGGGAAGTACAAAGAGCCCAGAAGGAAAATTGATTCACGCCTTGTTGCTGACGTGCATAATGCTGTACAAGAAGAGAATCTGCATGGCTTGTAACATGGGGAGGGGTCCGGGGTTGGAGGATGGATGGTTGGCACCAGCACAGGGCTTTAAGACAGGAGATCTGGGCTCTGATTCAGCAAGGTACTTAAGTATGTGCCTGACTTTAAGCATGTGAGTGTGCCCATTAATGTTAGGGGCACATGCCTTGCTGTGCTGGGGCCCTAACTTGTATTTCCATTTCAGCTACGGGCTACAGCCAACTTAGGCCACCATTTTAAAAAATATTTTGTGGGCTTCAGGTTTTTCTTATACAACGCCAGACGGGGCTCAGCACTTCTGAAACGTCTGACTCTTGGAGTCTCCTGTTAAGAATGCTTAAAAAATGTGGCCTTAACCTCGGGTGCCTGATTTTTTTGTTGTTGTTTTGTTTCCCCCATTGATGAAATAGGGGTCACCCCACCCTACTTTACAGGACAACGTGCAGCTTAACGAATTAATCAACCCATGGCCAGGTAGCCATGGAGAAGTAGAGACCAGAGAAGACCCTGACCTCCTTAGTGCAGGGTCATGCTGGCTGCTACACCCAGAGATGTGACTGCTCATCTGAGCTGGAGCTGATCAAATGATTTTGCAAGCTGTGTGAGAAGGCCAAAAGCCCCCCCCCCCTCCCCCCCGTTAGTCTTTTTATTTAGATGATGAAGTTGAAAGCTGCCTCCTGTAGCAACTCTGTCAGAAGTTTAAAGAATACAGATTCAGCCTGAGAACTGTAGCTGTGCTCTAGAAGCTTTGCCCAGGGGGAGCAGTGAATGTGAAGTTTAATTATTTTGTCGAACGAGATCTCTCGTATTACAGAAATTGTCTTTCCCGCCTGCTTGTAGCCTTTTTCTCTGTCTCCATTTCTTTTTTGTCTCACTGGTGTGTATAGTTCCCTTTTTTACTATGAAAGGAGCAATGAAGTAATTGAAATGGAACACTTGCAAGGATTTTTTTAATCAGAAAGATGGCCTTAATTAGTCAGGTCAGGTTAATTAGTTTCCTTGTCTGTCACCACCTATCTCTCACTTTGGTGAATGGTTTGCTTTGTATCCCAGAGTTTACTAAATGGAAATTGCCCTCTTGTTATGCAGATGCTGCGTGGAGCCTTTGCTGGGCTGGGTGTGAATTAATAAGGTTCTTATAGATCTTTTGTGGCGTGAGCTGTAGGGATGGATTTTACCCACTCAAGTGACTGATAAAACTCGTGCTGATTTCAGTGGCACCAAAATTTGGCCCAGCCTCCTCTTGTTTGCTGGTTGTCAGTTATGCTTACAGAGCTATAAGAGTATAGGGCTAATGTGGGCACAAGAACAAATGGATATCAGGAAATTTAGGCTTGAAATTAGATGGAGGTTTCTAACCATCAGAGAAGTAAAGTTCTGGAATAGTGTTTTCCCAGGAGAACTGTGGGGGGGGGGGGGGCCCAAAAAACTTAGCTGGCTTCAAAACTGAGCTTGATTAAATTTATAGAGGGGATGGTATGGTGGGACAGCCTAGTTTGGCAATTGATGGATTTTTGACTACTGGTGGCGGACATGCCAGTGACTTGAGAAGGGACGTTAGATGGGGTGGGTTCTGAGTTATTACAGAGAATTCTTTCTTGGGTGTCTGGCTGGTGTGACTTGCCCACATGCTCAGGGTTTAACTGATTGGCATATTGGGGTCAGGAAGGAATTTTCCCCCAGGGCAGATTGGCAAGGACTCAGGGTTTGGTTTTTTTTTGCCTTCCTCTGTAGCATGGGGCACACAACTCACTTGCTAGTGGATTCTCTGTTCTTTAAAGTCTTTAAATCATGATTTGAGGACTGTAATAACTCGCAGTCATAGGTTAGAGGTTTATTACAGGGGAGGGTGGAGGAGGTTTTGTGGCCTGCATTGTGCAGGAGGTCAGACTAGATGACCATATCAGTCCCTTCTGATCTTAGAGTCTGTGTCTCTGAATAATTACACATCTCCTGAGCTTTGGAGACACAGGACCAGATCCTCAGCTGGTGCCACTTTGCTTTATTGGCGCCTCATGCTCCAGGAGAGCTGTGCCCTTTTACACCAGCTCAGGATCTTGATCCCTTTCAGACCAGAGTCAGTGTTTCTTTCACCCTCTCTCGCCATCCTCAAGTGGCACTTTGCTAGCTGAAGGAGGAAAGCACCTCAGATGAGCACATCTGGATGAGATGGGGGAGGGGGAGTAAGGCTGGCTGCATGACAGATGCACAGTCCCCACTCAGCAGAAGCAAAGCAAAGCAAGACCTCCACCCAGTGTTCAATTTCCCAGGGAGCCAGTGGAACATTCAGGAAACTGCTACTGCTGGAGCCAGTGGGTTGGGCACAGGATTTGAATCCACTGCGTGGCACTTTGCGTAGGCTGCTGTGTGGGCCAGAGTGGACATTAGACCAGGGGTCTGCAACCCAAAAGATAAGAAGAGCCATTTTTTAAAATTCCTTCAATAACAAAGTGTTTTGAGAGCCACAATGGGTGTAGCCTCCTGGTGGGAGGTGCAGGGAGGTGAGCCAGGATTTCTGCTGCAGGGTCCCCTTATGCAGGGGGGGGGGAAGCCTGGAGCTTGGCATGGGCTGCCCGTGGGGTCCCTGGTGGCTGGGGGAAGCCCAGAGCCAGGCATGGGCCTCCTGCAGGGTACCCCGGTGGTTGGGGGAGCCCAGAGCCACAAGGGGGCAGCCAAAGAGCCACATGCGGCTCCAGAGCCACAGGTTGCAGACCCCTGCATTAGACCCTTGACTTGCACCGACTCAGCCCTTGTGAGGAGGTTCTCCCATGGGAGCAGAAGTCAAGGCTGTGCACGCTGCCCAGCTGGGTGTCTGGAGAAAGTCAGTGCTGCTGGCAGGGGTTGACTGGAACGGCTATAGTGTTCCTCAGATCACCAGTGCAAAGAGCTACAGGGTCTAACGCCATGCCCTGTGTACACCCCTCTGCTCGTCCCTTCCCTGCAGGCTGTGCCGCCTTTTCCAGCTCACCACTGCTGCCCGGATTGTGCGAGGGGGTGGAAGTGGCAATCTGTAAGCCAGGCACTGCCTGCTCAGTGTGCATTTACATGGGAGAGAAGCAAGTGGCAGTGGTGGAGCAGGACCATGGAGGGCGGGCTGTGGGAGGAAGGGATGGAAAGAGCAAGTTGTGGCAGTACAATTGAGTGCATCAGCAGCTACCTGGAAACCAAATTTTCCACCCAAAGGTAGTCGCTGGCGGGGCAGGGGACACTCGCAGGCTGATCTAGGTGTGCACATGGGGAAGTGGGGGCATGGTGCAGTAGCTCTGCCAGGGAACATAAGCATTTCTGGAGGGCCCTTCCTTCTCTGCAGAGTGATAGCATTGGCTTGCAACAGCTTGTGCCTGTTTTTACAGACAGCAGCTGGGGCAGGGTGGCTTAGTTTCCAGGGATTCCTTTGCCTCTCATAGAAAAGGGGGTGGGTCTGCAGCTGCCAGGCCCCCAACTCTCATTCCTCCCATTGCACAAAGGAGCATCTCCCTGCACTCAGATAGTCCTGGTGTAAAAACCACTGGAGAATCAAGATGGGGTAACTTGGTCAAAGACACGAGAGTTCTCTACAGAGCTGCAGCATGTGCAGTGTGGAAGCAAGTGTCTGAACTGTGCTGTTAGAGAAAGCACGTGTCCGTGCCTGAAAGACTTGCAGTCTAGTGCAGCTGGGCAAGCTACACAGGGTGGCATGGCTAGGTTGCCAAAAATGGAGCATGTTACTTGGGGAGGGCTAGAGATGTCTGTCATCTGGGCATTTTTTTAATGCTTTTTGGATTTGACTTGTTTTCCCGTGTCTCCTCATTCCCCCACATCCTACAGGACAAGGTGGAGCTGCCTCCCCTTGTTTCAGGGGCTTCACCCACTCTTTGGGATCCAGGATTGTCCCATAGCTGAAGGGGGAGGGACAGCCCAGGAGAACCTGCTTTCATTGACGCCTAACGTAATCTGAGCCCAGGGTCCAAACACCACCAGTTTGGTCCCTCTTGAGTGTAGCCCTTATAAGAAGATCTTTGCTGGGGCCAGCTTAGTTGGGGCCACAGATGTGGCAGGAAGAACCCCCCTGAGACACACATGCCATTTTTGTTCCACAAGAGGTGGGCTGTGTCAGTGTCTCATCTCCACCAAAGATGTGGATCTAGTCTGGGCATATTTGGCTGCTGCCTCTCCATCCTTCACACCCCCTGCCCCCAAGCAATCGCACATGCAAGCTGCCAGCAGGTGTCATTGACTGTGCCTGGTGCTGCATAGGTCTCAGAGCAGCCGACCCACTCCTGCACCACTTCTGTGTGTCGGCAGGCTCTTTAGGAGACATGGTGCCTTCTGCACTGTGAGCGACTGCTTGGACAGCACTTGGGCGTGGCCCGGGAAGAAAGCAATCCTGCAATCCCCATGCAGGCAAAGTCCCAGCTGGAGGGAGGTTTGGCTAGGGCTGTGAGATCATGCCCGCTTCTTAATGTTGATGCTAGAGGAAAGGTAACATGATTGTATCTCAGCCCTGGGAGTCCCTTGACAGCGCCGCAGCCAGTAGAAGGCAGGCAAGCTTGCCCCTGAGCAGTGATAGAGCAGAGGAAATGCTGTTCTCTCAGAACTTGTTTCAGGGTTTATCAACTCTTGGAATGATGCTCTCAGTGTCTTGGGTTAGATCAGCTTTCATCTTGATTGAGGTGTGAACTGAGGGGAGCCAGGTCCCAGGAGTGACGCTGGATTGTGTCTGGCTCTCCAGTGGCAGCATGTGCTGAACTCTCCTTTGACGGGAGTCTGGGGTGGAGGAGGAGGAGGCGGCGGCAAAGAGCTGAGTGACTGGTGCCCCCTCCGCATGCAGCGAGAACAGGAATTGTCAGACACAGCAGCCCTGTTCTAAGCAGGGCCTCCTCCATGTTCTTCCTCTTCCCTGGGAGATAGGAGCAAAGACTGTCCCTGAAGATTTCCCCTCCTGCCCTTTTCCCCCTTCTCCAATCCACCTCCTGGAGGCAGCTCCCTTAGATCCCACCCTGGGGTAATTTACACTGGCATGTGTCAATGTCATCCTGGAGCAAGAAATCCATTGGCATTAATGGAGTTACTCTAGATTTATGCTAATAACAAAAATCAGAATCTGGCCCCAAACCTCTGCAAGAGAAGGTATCACTAGACAGTGATACAACATAGCTTCCCAGCCCCAGCTGGGCTAAAAGGAAGTGGTAGGCTGGGAATCATGATGTCTGATATCTTCCTCAGGCCTGAGCTGCACTACAAAATTAGGTCAACCTAAATCGATTTCTCTCCACTGAGTTGGGCGTGTGTCTGTGCTGACGTAAGACCCTGTTACGGTGATGCAGTGACAGAGGCACAGTCATCCTACTTGCATCAATGCAGTGCGAGTGCAGATGCTGCATTATCTGTCGACCCTACCAGTCCTCCAGCAGCTGTCCCACAACGCCCCACATAATGGGATGTAAAAAGTGACATTGTGCATACTTCATCTCCAGTGCCTAGAAACTTCTGGGTGAAGTGCGGGCATCTCACAAAGCACTGCAAAAACGCCCCCTGGAAAACCTCTCCATGGTGCATGGCTGTTTTCACTGATAGATGCACTTGTGGTGAGTACATATGGTACTGATGCAAGCAGCCAGCTTGCACACTCTTGAGCAACAGACTACAGTCAGCAGCTGTACACAGATGCAATGTGAATCGACCGAATGGTGTAGTGTAGACATGGCCTCGGATTGCAGCTAATTGGGCTTTGCTCAAAAAATAAGATGGTATAATTATTTTTTTTCCTCATTTAACTGTTACCATCTGTGTGTGTGTGTGTGTGTGTGTGTGTTCCCTCTTCCCTTTCTTTGTCACACACAGGCACTTCTGTTTAGGATTATTGACTTTTTTCCTCCTCTCCTCAGAAACTCAATAAATGCAGAATGATTATAGCTCTTTGCCTTGCTTTCTTTTGCTAAGATTATTTTTAAAAGTTATATACATGCCCTTGACTGAGTCCTGCGGTCCTCAGATCCACTGGGAGGGAAATAAGGGCCCATGTGAGGTGTCTGGGCAGTGGGAAGTGAGGTCAGAGGAATGGTGTGTTAGGTAATTGCACATGTTTAGCATTGTCTCCACATGGGTCATCAGCAGGATTAATACCAAAGATCTCCAGCACCCACGTCTGCCGCTTGAGCCAAAAGTGTGACTTTATTAGCTGTTAGCAGTATTAGTAGTGTTGCTTATAGTTTGAATTCACTGTATTGCCTAGAACTTGGCTCTCAACCTTTCCAGACTGCCGACTGTACCCTTTTCAGGAGTCTGACGTGTTTTGCGTACCCAGAGTTTCACCTCACTTAAAAACGATTTGCTTACAAAATCAGACACAAAAATACCAAAGTGTCATGGCACACGATCACTGAAAATTGCTAATTTTCTCATTTTTGCTATATAATTATAAAAAAACAATTGGAATATAAATATTGTACTTACATTTCAGTATATTCAACATAGGCTAGTCTAAAGTCATTGTCTATGAAATTGTCATTTGTATTGACTTTGCTAGTGCTTTTTCTGTAGCCTGTTGTAAAACTAGGCAAATATCTAGATAAGTTTATGTACCCCTGGAAGGCCTCTTCATACCCACGGGGGTACACAGAGCCCTGGCTGAGAACCTACTTGTAAACCAAGGCCCATGGTGCTAGGCATTGCAGAAACACAATAAGAAAATAGGCCCTGTCCCAAAGCTCTTACAATCCAAGTATAAGACAAAGGACAGCCTGTGAGTATAGGTGCTGACACAAGGAAACAATGTGGCCGTCTGGGTTGGCATGATGGGCAGGGATCTCAGCAGCCTCACCGTTGCCAAAGTATTTTATTGGCCTCACAACAAAGGAATGTCTTATGTCTTAAGGAGGGTTTGGAAAGAGACCACAAGGCAGTTCTGTGGATGTTTATGGGGAGCACCTCTGAGTGTGAAGTGCCGTGTGGGAGAAAGCATGAGTGGCTTGTCTGACACTTTAACAAGTAGACGATGAAGGTTTGCACTGGGGCTGATCATAGAATCATAAACTGGAAGGGACCATGAGAGGTCATCGAGTCCAGTCCCCTGCACTCATAGCAGGACCAAATATCCTCTTAAACCATCCCTGACAGGTGCTTGTCTAACCTGCTCTTAAAAACTTCCAATGATGGAGATTCCACAGCCTGCCCAGGCAACTTATTCCAGTGGTTAATCACCCTGTCAGTTAGGAATTTTTCCTGATGTCCAACCTAAACCTCCCTTGCCATAATTTAAGCCCATTGCTTCTTGTCCTATCATCAGCATTTTAGGAGAAACATTTTTCTCCCTCTTCTTTGTGACAACCTTTTAGGTACCTGAAAACTGTTATCATATTCCCTCTGTCTCCTCATTTCCAGACTAAACAAACCCAGCTCTTTCAATCTTCCCTCATCAGTCAAGTGTTCCAGACCTTTCATCATTCTTGTTGCTCTTCACTGGACTTTCTCCAATTTGTCCACATTTTTTTCCTGAAATGAGGCACCCAGAACTGGACACAATACTCCAATTGATGCTCAATCAGCATGGAGTAGAGCAGAAGAATTACTTCTGGTGTCTTACTTACAATACTCCTGTTAATACATACCAGAATGGTGTTCGCTTTTTTTTTTTTTTTTTTTTTCCCAACAGTGTTACACTGCTGATTCATACTTAGCTTGTGGTCCACTATGACACCCAGATCCCTTTCTGCAGTACTCCTTCCTAGGCAGTCATTGCCCATTTTGTATGTGTGCAGTGGATTGTTCTTTCCAAAGTGGAGTACTTTGCATTTGTCTTTATTGAATTTCATCCTATTAACCTCAGACTATTTCAGTTTGTCCAAATCATTTTGAATTGTGATCCTGTCTGCCAAAGCACTTGTAACCCTTCCCAGCTTGGTATCACCAGCAAAATTTATAAGTGTACTCTGTGCCATCATCTACATCATTGATGAAACTATTGAACAGAACCGATCCCTATGGTACCCTGCTTGTTATGTCCTTCCAGCATGACTGTGAATCATTGATAACTACTCTCTGGGAGCAGTTATCCAACCAGTGTTGCATCCATCTTATAGTAGCTCCCATCCAGGTTGTACTTCCCTAATTTGTTAATGAGAAGGTGATCCAAGACATACCAAAAGCCTTACTAAAGTCTAGATATATCACATCTACTGCTTCCCCTCTATCCACAAGTCTTGTTATGCTGTCATAGAAAGCTATCAGGTTGGTTTGGCACTATTTGTTCTTGACAAATCCATCCTGACTATCACTTAACTTCATTCTCTTCTAGATGTTTGCTAATTGATTCCTTAATTATTTGCTCCATTATGTTTCCTAGTACAGAGGTTAAACTGACTGGTCTATAATTCCCTGGATTGTCCTTATTTCCCTTTTTATAGATGAGCACTATATTTGCTCTTTTCCAGTCCTCTTGGACCTCTCCAATCTTCCATGATTTTTCAAAGATAATAGCCAATGGCTCAGATATCTTCTGAGTCAGCTCCTTGAGTGTTCTAGGGTGCGTATCATCAGGCCCTGGTGACCTGAAGACGTATAACTTCTCTAAGTAATTTTTAACTTGTTCTTTCCATATTTTAGCTTTTGATCCTATCCCATTTTTACTGCCTTCCCCTACATCTGGCATTCAGCCATCACCAACATTCTCGGTGAAGACTGAAACAAAGAAATCATTTAGTTCCTCTTCCATTTCCACATTTTCTGTTGTTGTTTTTCCCCTCTTTGTTGAGTAACGGTCCTATGCTGTCCTTGGTCTTCCTCTTGTTTCTAATGTATTTTAAAAATGTTCTTTGTTACCCTTTATGCCTTCAGCTAGTTCGATCTCAGTTTGTGCCTTGGCCTTTCTGATTTTTTTCCCCTCCCTGCACGGTTGTGTTTATAGTCATCCTTTGTGATTTGACCTAGTTTCCACTTTTTGTAGGAGTCTTCCTTTATTTTTAGATTATTGAAAATCTCCTGGTTAAGCCAGGGTGGTCTCTTGCCATACTTCCTATGCATTGGAATAGTTTGCTCTTGTGCCCTTAATAATGTCTCGCTGAAAAACTGCCAGATATCTTCAGTTCTTTTTCCTCTAAGACATGCTTCTCATGGGATCCCTCCAAGACATGCTTCTCATGGGATCCCTCCCACCAACTCCCCGAGAGTGCTAAAGTCTGCCTTCTTGAAATCCATCATCTTTATTTTGGTGTTCTCTCTCCTACCATTCCTTAGAATCATGAACTCTACCATTGCATGATCACTTTCACCTATGTTACCTTCTACTTTAAAATTCTCAACCAATCTCCTCTCCCCTAGTAGCTTTCTCCACCTTTTGAAATAGTTGTCTCCAATACATTCCAGGAACTTGTTGGATAATCTGTGCCTTGCAGTATTATTTTCCCAACAGATGTCTGGGTAGTTGAAGTCCCACATCACCGCCAAGTCCTGTGCTTTGGATGATTTTATTAATTGTTGGGGGGAAAAAGCCTCATTCACCTCTTCTTCCTGGTTAGGTGGCCTTAGTAGACCCCTGTGTTATCACCCTTGTTTTTTACTCTTTTTATATTTACACAGAGATTTTCAATGTCTGTCTTGTATTTCCATCTCCACCTCAGTTCAAGTATACAAATTTTTAATATACAAGGCAACCCCACCTCTTTTCCCCTTGCCTATCCTTCCTAAGCAAGCTGTACTCTGTTAATATTCTAGTCATGTGTATTATCCCACAAAGCCTCTGTGATGCCAACTGCATCATAGTTGTGTTTAGCTACTAGCAGTAGGAGTTCTTCCTGCTTATTCCCCATACTTCTTGCATTACTATACAGACATCTAAGATCCTGATTTGATTTCGCTCCCCAGTTCTGACTAGTTTCTCTTTTATCCCTGCTGTTACAGCTCAGGCTCCCCCAAAGTTCCAACCCTTCCCTCAGGTCTCCTTGGTTTTGACTTACCTGTGGGCTTTGGTCTCCTTCCTCCTTCAAACCTAGTTTAAAGCCCTCCTCACTAGGTTAGCCAGTCTGTTAGCCAGGGGTTAGCTCTTCCCCTTCCTCGATAGATGGAATCCATCTCTGCTTAGTAGTCCTCCTTCCTGTAACAGCACCCCATGGTCAAGGAAGCCAAAGCCCTCCTGGCAACACCATCTTCACAGCCAGGCATTCACCTCCAGGATGCATCTGTCTCTGCCCAGGCCCCTACTGTTGACAGGAAGGATTGAAGAGAACACCATCTGCGCACCAAACTCTTTCACCCGTATTCCCAGAGCCCTGTAGTCACTTTTAATCTGTTGTGGGTCACATCTCACAGTATCATTAGTGCCCGCATGGATGAGTAGCTTGGGGTAGTCAGAGGGCTGGATTATTCTCGACAATCCTTCGGTAACGTCTCAGATACGGGCCTCTGACATGCAGCATACCTCCAGGGACGCCATGTCAGGATGACAGATGGATGCCTCCATCCCCCAAAGAAGAGAGTCCCCAACCACCACTACTCTCTACATTTCCTCCTGGATGTGGTGGTTGTGATCCTTCCAGCCTTGGGGGTGCATGGTTTCTCCCCTTCCACCTCATCTCTCATTGCTAGGGCTGCATAATGGTTTTTAGTCACTATGGTAGGTGGGACGGGAGCAGGGGTAGAGCACTGTCTGCTGCCAGAAGCAACCAGCTGCCAATATCTTCCCTATGACATCCATCTCCTCCTTCCCCATTCATGTAACAGCAGCAGTCCTCCATAGCTGGCTAGCTTCCTCGGCCTTCAATATCTCTTCATGAATGCTCTTGAGGAATTCCTCATGGGCATGGATGCTTCTGAGCCTAGCCACCTCCTGTAGCTCTCCCACCTGCTTCCTGAGAGGTTCCACCAGAAGGCACCTTTCACACTGGATGATCCCCCCCCCCCCCACCCCTCCCAGCCTGGTTTTCTGAGTGGGAAATGCAGGCCACAATCTCTGCAAATCCACACCAGGATCTGGATAGAGATACCCATGGTTAGAATGTCTGTCTGGATACAGGCGCTGGTGGAGGAGACAGAAATAGTGCTGGCACAAGCAATGTGCTCTTCTTAACCATAGTAGTCCCACAGAAAACCCCATAAACTCCTTCCCTCAAACTCCCCTGTTCCTGAGCTTTCCCAGTCACTTAGCCTCTGGCTTTTAAGGCCTTCTCCTCCTATGTCAGCCCTTGCCCCCTTGTTAAGCACACAGGGGAAGGGTGATCACCAGGCTGATCAAGGGTGAGCAGGGAACAATGGCACAAAAAGCCCCCAGACACACAATCCCAATTCACGCAGTAACTACAATATCTGAAATCACCTGAAAGACACAGACACTCAGTCAAGCAATTCACTCACGCCAAGGTTCACTCTCTACCTTGCTCCTTCCTTCAGCAAGGGGATCTCTTTCACCTCCTTCTCAAGGCTTCTTCTCCTTCTCCTTTGCCTCCTCTCAGACTCCCCTGTTTGCAGTCCCCTGTTCGTGAGTGGGAAGCTGATCTTCCAGTACCAAATGAGAGACTACAGGAGGGTGAGATCACAAAGAGTCAGGAAAGGGAAGACAAAATAGTTTGATACCGTAGAAAGGAGAGAGCCGGTGGAGGGATGCAAAGATATTATCCGCTAGTGGTTCAGTCATTTGAGGGAGACACCTGACCTGCTAGGTCTGCATGTTACATGTACTGGTCAAGACAAGACATGCAAGTAGCAGTCTGAGCAGAGGCTGGCCAGTGAGGTTAAACAGTCACATGTTCTGGTGTTGCTGCTCATGAAATACTGATGTGGCATACAGATGAGAGAGGAGGCCAAAATTCTAGGTAGGTGTTTTTGGAATCTGGATTTTATAGGTGGTTTTGAGGGCTTGGAAAAACGTGTGTGCCTGCTAGTGATAATTAGGACTTGCCTTGCTTGGCAGCATGTGTGGGGAATTTTGATTGAGCCTTAAATTCTGAATGATTGAAGCTTTCTTTCTTTCTTTCTTTCTTTCTTTCTTTCTTTCTTTCTTTCTTTCTTTCTTTCTTTTTAAAGCACTTTAGTGCTTTTATTTGTGTTGTGCTAGTTCATGGAGCCCCAGTCATGCTGTACAAACAGTACTTAGCCCTGTGGAGAAAGCCTGCCCTTTGTGGACTAGTCCAGTGTTGTCTGCCTGAGTCTGCAGACATCCTGCTTCACTGCGTCTGTAGCTGCTCACAGCTTTGTCAAGGTAAAATTAATGAGATTTAGGTTTGTTTCAGTGCTGCTATTATAATGACAGGGCCAGCAAGCAAATGACCCAAATCAGCTTCATGCTGTTGCTTGTTGGGAAGGTGCTGAGTCACAGGAGAGAAAGATCTGAAAAAGGAAAGCTAGCGAAATGGCAGCATTGCAAAGACTTCTTTCCTCTTCCCCCTGCAGTCACAGCCAGGTGGGTGGGGAAAGTTTGGAGAAGCTGGAAGGAGAGTCAGGAGGTATCTTAAAACTAACAAGACCCTACGACCAGAGGCTGATATGACTGATGGATCCTGAAGCAGGGAAAGCATCCTGGTAGGAATTCCAACGCCCACCACTGTCTGATCTAACCTAGGTATGGAGGTGGCCCCCATCACCTTAGGAAATGGCAGCAATCTCTCTCTCTCTCTTTTTTTTCAGGCTGGGAAGGAAGGCACAACTGCATTAATGTACTGGGATTGTGTGGGTGTATGGGCTAATAGTTTAATCTACTGGTTGAATGCCTGATATAACTTTTCAAGCCCTATGAGTTCCCATTTTATCTAAATGCATATGGGGGTGCATGCACATGTGTACACAAATACAGGCTGGATGGGGCATGGCTTGAAACTGATCATGTGAACAACAATAGTCTCATGGCCCTGCGTTGTTAATATGCTTTAGGCTTTGTCCCAGGGCCTCAAACTCCGCACAGACACGTATGATTTCACAGTGTGCACTACCTGTTTAGGAATGTTCACAGTGAATATTAATCAACTTAACTGATCCTGAAACCAGACCCACTCCCTGTTTGTTATGTCCAGCAGGACCTTACTGAATGTTCTTACACCCCTTTGCTCCCCTCTTCCTCCTGGCCCCTACCTTCCCCCGACACTCATTGCTTGTAGTTTCCAGTTGTTCTGTAGCAAGGGATACAAGTTAGTGCAGTCAAACCTGCTGATTGACTCCCATGGATAAGGACTGTGGGGAGGCCCCAAGGCTGGGGTGTTCTAGGACAAAGTGTGGGTGTAACACCTGACAGACAAGCCTGATGCTTTTGCCCTTAGAGACCATGTTATTGCAACTGTTTCCTGGAAGCTAGAAGCATCTGTCCCCAGTTGCATGGGAGATTCCTGCCCAGCTGCCCATTCCCTGCAGCAGTGAGATTTTGGTGACTGATGCAAAGGAGCAGGATGAATTCCATCATGCATGTGTGCACTCTCTGTCTGGGAAGATATAACGAGGCTATAAATACCCAAGGGAGAAATATACTCTTAGCCTTAAAGAGTGGAATTCTTTGCAGCTTTCATCTGAAGGCATCTATAATTCCTGGGCATGTAGGGCAAGTCAGCTAAATTAAATGGCCCTGCCTGCTGCTGCAGCCTGGGCAGGAACTGAGCTGTGTGCCCAGAGGATTCCCTCCAGTCTGTGGCCGATGGTCACTGGAGTCACACAGGGTTCCTCTGACACAGCGCAGGAAGTTGGGACAGTGGCACAGACTGCTTTCTGTGTCTGAAGCACCTGGCACCTTGTACAGGGGGAGCTGGGCCAGGTCTCAAAATCTGGTTGCTATTGGAGTTTAGCAATGAGACAGGGTTGGTCCTACTGTTTCCATGGAGCAGCAAGGAATAGAGGCATCAAAATAGAGCGGCTCTCTGCTGCCTGAGTGAGCTGGGGATTGTGTGTGTGAGGGGGGAAGGGTATCTCTCCCCCCAGCCCCAGCATGCCTACATCCAGCAGATGTTGCTTTGACTCTTTACACTGGGCTCTCTGTCTCGGCTGGGGAGAAGGAACAACTCCACTGTGCCTCCAGCCCTTTGTGGTGCTGTGGGCACAGACAGCTGCTGCTCTGTCCTGCTCCCTCTCAACCTTCAGTGCGCTGTTGACTCCTGTTTCTTTCCCTCTGGTGCAGGCATCGGACATGGACACCGAGGATGACCCTTTGTTGCAAAACGCTTGGCTTGATGAGGAAGATGAGGAGGTTGCCTTCAGCCCCCAGAAGAGGAGCAAAGGTCCCCAGCTATGTGGCAAATGCCAGTGGAACCATAGGCCGCTGCCAGAGATGCTAGCGGCTTCTGGCTTTTGGAGTGTGCTCGGCTGGCTCTTCACCAACCCGTGCTGCGCCGGTGTTATCCTCTTCCTGGGCTGTGCCATCCCCACCGCCCTGGCCATTGTCATGTTCCTTCACTACCCTGCCCTGGATATTGACATCTCCTACAACGCCTTTGAGATCAGGAACCACGAGTCCTCGCAGCGCTTCGATGCACTCACCCTGGCCCTCAAGTCCCAGTTTGGCTCGTGGGGCCGGAACCGCCGGGACCTGGCCGATTTCACCTCGGAGACCCTGCAGAGGCTGATCTTTGAGCGGCTGCAACAGTTCCACCCCAACGCCTCTCAGTTGGGCAGTGTGGCCCGGCAGAAGCGTGGTGCGGCATTGCCTGTGGGTGGAGGGAGGACCAGCCCTGATGGGCTCGATGCCCCGTGGAGCCAGGTGAACCAAACCTCCCGCCTTGCCCGTGGCGCTCCCCACTGGGATTACTCCAGCACCTACGTGAGCGCCAACACCCAGACACATGCCCACTGGCGCATTGAACTCATTTTCCTGGCCCGAGGGGACACCGAGAACAACATCTTCACCTCCGAGCGCCTGCTCACCATCCACGAGATTGAGCGGAAGATCATGGACCATCCCCGCTTCCGGGAATTCTGCTGGAAGCCGCACGAGGTCCTGAAGGATCTTCCCTTAGGTTCCTACTCCTACTGCTCCCCTCCCAGCTCCCTCATGACGTACTTCTTCCCCACTGAGAGGGGCGGGAAGATTTACTATGATGGCCTGGGGCAAGACCTGGCTGACATCCGAGGTGAGCCCTGGGAGTTGGGTGGACTTAGATTGACACATGCTCCAGGTCTGTGTCTGGGCAGTGCCTCGCATGTTCTGGACCCAGCTAGAATAGATATGCTAGCGATGTACTCCCTCCACCCTGGGGAGAGCTCGGCCTCCCTGTGGAACGGGGAGTTCAGGATTTTAGTGCACAGAGCTCCCCCTTTGCCTTTCCATCCCATATCGGTGGCTATGGAAACCCCCTGGGTTTTCCCATCCTGGCCAGGTGTCAACGTAAAGCTGGGTTTGTCGTGGATCAGTGAAACCAACGTTGAATTTGGCCCGTGGTCCCTGTTTCAAGGCTTAGTGCCAGTTTTTTTGGTACCACTGAGGTGGGGATGTGGCTGAAGCCCTGCGCTGCCCTGGGGCTGAGTCCTCTGACACTCTTTTGGCCTGTTTCTCTGCCTCTCTGCACCTTGCATGGCCATGTACACCTGTGCAGAGTGGGTATAAAGTGATGCCAATCTGCTTTCAGAGCCAGCAGGAGGTGCAGAGCGAAGGGGAGTTGGGCCCTTTCTCCTTGCTACGATCTGCCCGAGCCCCAAGTCAGAGAGTGAGCCGGGAACCCGCTGCTAGTGATTATTGAAGCGCCTAGGAATCCCAGTCAGGGATCAGAGCCCCCCTGTGTTAAGCCTGGTGCAGGCAGTCTGCCCTGGAGGGCCTCTTGTCTGTGGCTCCGGCTACACTTGGAGCGGGTGGGGGTGATTCCCAGCTCGAGCTAGCATGCTACAAACGGTAGTGTAGCTCCAAGAACATGGGGAGCTGTGAGCGGCCGTGCTGAGTCCAAAGCTGCCCGGGCCCTGCAGGTATGCACGTGGGCTGGCCAGCCTATGCCTGCGCTCGCTGCTGCCTGTGCTGTTTTCAGCATGCTAACCTGGTGAGAGCTGCTCTGCACAAGCTGGGGTCAGACCTAGCTCCGAGCGTGGACGGCACCAGCAGGCGGATGAAATGGACCAATAGGAGTAAGCTGGAGGTCTTGACCTCAGCAGCGGTTTCTGTCTTTTGTCGAGCATTGGTAGCTGGGATTTTTGGGTCTGGGCAAGGGCAGGATCAGAATTGGGGCAGATCCCAGGGGACGGACAGGGATCTTAGTGCAGTTGGAGGTGACAAAGTAAGTCTGTTAGCTGCAGGTGCCAGATGGCCCGGAGGACGAGCACTAACTATATATCTGCAAAGCTAATGCCACCCCTCCCGCAAGGGAGGGCTTCAGCTTAGCTGAAGGTGAATCATAGCTAGTCTGTGGGCGGGATGTGGTTGTGGGAAGCAGCTTCCATCTGTCGGTCTCCCAGACATATGCTACAGATTGAAAGCCATCCAGGAGGAGCAGTGTACAGGGAGCTGGCAACTGATTAACTCTGTCTGCTCCTATGCGAGCAGCAGCTCTGCTGCCCGATACCAGCTTCAAATTAAGCCCTGGGTCCTTGTTGCTGGAGTCTGCCTTGTGGGCTCATTGCAGCCTGGAATTCTGAGATTTGAGACTCGGAGCCAGGTGGCTTAGGTCTGAACAGAGCCCTGGAAGAAATGCACTCTCCTTTCTGTAGGGCTGAATCCTAGCTTCTCACCTCAGTTGGGTGCAGGAGGGCCTGCACACTTTTTTGGCCATGGCAACCCTATGATCAGTGGTGGTCATTGGCCTACACGATATATGGTGCTGCATAGGGTCCCACTTTTGTAAGTGCGCCTCATCCCACCATGTAGGATGGGACTCCCACTTACCCCATCCTGGTCCCGTCAGGCTACAGAGCCAGTGGGCTGCAGCAGAGGCAGGATTCCTAAATCCCCACCTCCCACTCTATTTATTTAGCGCCATCTTCCCCTCGTCGGGGGAGCGCTGGGTAGGAATCAGCGCAGTCAAAGGCATTGCTGGACTCACCCAATGGTGGGGGAATTCATGCATCACTGCATATGGGTGATCTGAGGAGAGGCTCCTGTCTCGATAACCGTGCCTGGGGTGAAAGGGACCGCAGGCGTCTCTGCTCCAAGCCTCCCATTCAGAGGAGTGGTGGCTGATACTTGCATGGCTTCCTGTGGCTCTGAGTGCAGGAGGTGTGGCGAGCAAAGCAGCTGCGTGGAGACAGAATGGCTGTCGTGGCCGTGGGATTTCTCGTCAGCCTGTCCGTCTCCTTTTCCAGCTGGTGGAGCAGAGGCAGAGATGGATGGGAGAGATCCCGCTGTGCCAGCTCTCTGATGGGAGGGCGAGAATGCACTTGGCTCTGTCATGCCCTGAGTGGCACGCCCGACTCCTTCTAAAAGGCTCTGGGCTGTTTTTCTGGCAGGTTCCCTGGAGTTGGCCATGACCCATCCGGAGTTTTACTGGTACGTGGACGAGGGGTTGTCAGCAGAGAACATGAAGAGCTCCCTCCTCCGCAGCGAGATCCTTTTTGGGGCCCCTCTGCCCAACTACTACTCGGTGGAGGACAGGTGGGATGAGCAGCGCAGCAAGTTCCAGAGCTTCGTGGTCACCTACGTGGCCATGCTGGCCAAGCAGTCCACGAGGTGAGGTGGACGGAGCATGCCTAGACGGGGTGGCGGGGAAGGGGAGGAAGCATCTTTTCACTTACGTTCGAGGAGCAGCTGGCATGTTAGGTGCATGAGGAGTTCACTGAAGCTGGGGGTTGAGGCTCTGCAGCTCCTGTTAATGCCTACTGGGGTAAGTGTGAGTAGGAATGAGGTGTGCAGGATTTGGCATGGTGGATCGTACCACTGGCCCGCCAGCAGGAGTCTGCTGCCTAGGGCAGCAGCCAGCATTTGATCCTTCTAAGGAAGGAAAGAAAACGGCTCCAGAGCAGCCTTGTCACTGGTGCTTTGCTGAGGGCCTGGCAATGAATGGCTCTCACTGTTCTGTTCACTTTAATAATGTATGGCCCCAACAAAGTGTCTGAGATGGTGCCAGGAGCTAATGCTGGGATCCGGTGCCAGCTTTTCACTTGGGTTGGGGTTTGACTTGCAAGCCCAGAGCAGCCACTCCTGTGCGACTCCTTGGGGCGGGCCAGGCAGAATTACTCCCCCAGCAAGTGGTGCTGCAGTCCAGAGAGTCATTCTGTTCTCATCTGCCATGGTGTCAATGAGGAGTAGCCTAATCTATGCATAGATTTTGTACCAATAGATTTCGGTCAGTGGCATGAATGAATTTTTACTGCAGTGATTATATCCGTGCAGTCCGTTGCGTGGATGCAGTTATACCAGTAGAAAGGTGCCTTGCACCAGTACGGCTTAGTCCCCTTCCCATACAGGCATAGCTACAAGAGAAGAGGCATCTTTCCACGGCTGGAACTGCATCCCCACTAGGGCGCCTGAGCAGTTTCAACAAAACAAACGCGGGGTCCTGTGGCACCTTAACAACTGACACATTTATTCTAGTCTGTCAGGGGCCACAGGGCTCCGCGTTTGTTTTGCTGAAACAGACTAACACGGCTCCCCCGCTGGAACCTGTGCAGTTTGTTAGTCCAGTGCAGTTACAGCAAGACGGCTTGTGTGTGTGACTAGGGCCCCGAGTCCATAGGTGGTCTGGGGGGCACTGCGGGCATTTGCCCAGGTCCCCATGGCGGGGGAAAGGGGTGGGAGGGGCCTCTGCACCATGGTTCCCAGGGGGTGGGCAGTTGGGCTCGGGGGCCCCAGTGAGGTGGGTGGGGGACAGAAGTCAAGGATTGGGCCCCCTTGTAGCATGGGGGCAGCCTCATCATTGTCTTTTGCCCAGGGCCCTGGAATCCCTAAGCCCGCCCCTGCCTGCGTCCATGAGGTTCCTCTGGGTATCAGAGGTGTGGCTGACAGCAGAATCTGGCCCTTTTGGGGCCCAGTTTGGTCAGGTATAGGTGTAAACGGATACATCGGCTACTCTAGTTTCATTTATGTCATTCTGCAACAGGGTAATTCTGCTGGGCTCAGCAGAGTCGCCGCCGTTCACTTGGGCCCTTGGAGGAGAACTGGCCTGTTAAAAGGGGGCAGGAGCCTTATTTAAGGCAGCAGTTTAAGTGCCTGATTCTCCTCTTGCTGCCGGTGTCAGTCTGGAGGAACGCTGCTGATGCTAAGAAAGCCAGCCAGCGACTGTTTCCCGGAGCAGGATTTGTCTTTTCTCCTTTGGGCTCTGTGCTGCTGGAGGGAGCCAGCTGGTCGGATTTGGGCTTTGTTCTGTGACTGCTCCAGTACTGGGAGGGGAAATGTCTCTACAGACGTAGGAGGGGAAGTGCCTAGTCAGTCTGGGAACCGTCCCAGGGAAGTGCTGGCTGGGCGGCGGCTTGGAGGTGTGTTTTCCAGTGGGCCGCCTGCCTGTGTCAGGTGTAACTTCTGACTCTCCAGACTCCCTGTCTCAGGGGCTCTGATCTTCAGCAGCGAGTGAAGTACAGTCAGTGGGGATCAGCTCTGAAATTCAAACAGCAGTGGGAAAGCCCTCTCAGTAAGCGGCTGGAGGAGGGTTGCCATTACAGGGAGCAGGGGTGTATTAACAGGGATTACAGGCTCACTCCTGCAGTGCAGGGCTCTTGTACCCCTGGTTTGAATTCTCTTGGATTACCTCTGCTCAGAACCAGCTTCCTGCAGCCTGGTGGCTGCATCTCCTAGTTATTACATTTGTGCTTAATAGAATAGGCAGTGATTTAAGGTTCCTAATGGAATTGGCTTTGGAAGCTTCTGGTGGTGTTTACTGGCAGAGAGGACTCTGTTAATACCTCTGACCGCCATGCACTGGAGGAATTTAAAAAATACAAGACCCGCTCTTTGTTATTGGCTGCTCTCCTGCAAACCTCACCCACCCCTCCGTGCAATCTGACCCCATCCGGTCACTCGGCCGCGTCACATGGGTGACCTCCCTCTGTTTTTGGAGGAGATGTATGTGATTCAGTTCTCTAGCACTACTCACAGTATGTCCTCCTTCTTCCCCCCTCCCAGCAAAGTGCAGGTGCTGTACGGTGGCACGGATTTGTTTGACTATGAAGTGAGGAAGACCTTCAATAATGACATGTTGCTGGCCTTCGTCAGCAGTAGCTGCATAGCAGTCTTGGTCTACATCCTCACCTCTTGCTCGGGTAGGTTGCATTCAAACCTTTCCTCCCTTCACTTAAGCAGAGCAAGGTGTGCAGTGAGCAGCTGGATGGAGTCCATGTCCCAGCTCCCAGGACAGGTCCTGGGCAGGTGATTCTCCAGCTTGCTCAAGGATGCATTGGCCCTCGCTTTGCTGGTAGGCAAGGTGGCATGGCCTCCCATGGCTGCAGAGGCACAACCCACAGTGTCCCAAGCAGAGACGGGGAGTGAGGGGTGGGGAAGCAGTGGAAGGGCTCCCTCGAGGGAAAATGGCTGCTGGAGAAGCAACTCCTACTCTCACTAACTCCATTAACTTCAGCGGAGCCTGTAGAGATTTACCCCAGCATAATGGAGATCCAGCTCTGGCCTTTCTCACTGATGACCTGGTGAGAGTTGAACTGGAAGGAAGTGGAAGGCTCCGTGTTCCATGCTCCCTGCCCAGTCAAAGGTCTTCCCAGGTGCCCCAGGCCCCAGGGGAGGGTGTGGATTGCGCCCCATGCAGTTCCTGCACAGAGATTCCCAGCGTTGCTCTCCTCCCACAGTGTTCCTGTCTTTCTTCGGCCTTGCCAGTATCGGGCTGAGCTGCCTGGTGGCGCTGTTCCTGTACCATGTAGTTTTCGGGGTCCGGTACCTGGGCATCCTCAATGGTGTGGCTGCCTTTGTCATCGTGGGGATTGGTAAGCTTTCCTAGCCTTCTCCTTCTATCACTCGTGCCTGCCACACCTGCTCTGGCCTGCAAAAAGGTCTGCCCTTGTCCTGCTGGGCGATGGGTGGTGGAAGGTGCAGGTTCCCCAATGAGCTTAGACTTTGGACCAGATCCCCCGCCTGGGCATGTCTCTCTGGCCCCACTGACTTCAATAGAGCTGTGATGACTTGCACCCACTGAGGAGCTAGCCCCGTGCATCAGTCCCCAGTGCGAGTGGCATTTCTGACCCTCTCCTGTCCCCCCCACAGGCGTCGATGACGTCTTTGTCTTCATAAACACCTACCGCCAAGCCACCCACCTGAAAGACCTGCAGCTACGCATGATTCACACCATCCAGACAGCAGGGAAGGCCACCTTCTTCACCTCCTTGACCACCGCTGCGGCTTACGCCGCCAACATCTTCTCACAGGTGCGCTAGGGCTTTGCAAGAGCCACTCGGACATCGTGGTATCACCCCTCGGTTCCCCTGCCTACCAGAGAGCAGCCACAGGTGTCCTGCGCTGGAAGGGGACTCTCTCTCAACTCTCACGCTCACCTGGATGCTCCTTATGTTCTCTCCCCCGCTTGAGACTGACTCACTAGAGGCCATTTGTGCTGCCCCAGCTCTGTGTGTAAAGCCAGTTCTCCTGGTGCATTGGGCCATGCAGCTTTTCAGGGAGCCAGGTCTCAGGTGATGTGCTGGGGCCTCCTGCTCCCATGGCGCATGGCACGTGAAGTGTGCTGGACACAGGAGGCAAAAGGAGCGCATTGCTAACATGCTCAGGCCAGGTCTCCACTGGCAGTGAAATTTGGCAGCAGTCCATGTGAATTATGCAAGCTAGGTAGAATTGCTTGCGTAACTCCCCTTCAGCACAACCCCTTCACTGCGCTGCACCCATTGATGCAGCACTGCACCATTTGAGGGGTGGTTTTAGTAAGTCAATTTCCAGGTTGACTTAGCAGGTCTTACCTGGCCGCTAAGTTGATCCAGAAAGATCAATTTGATGGTGGCGAATTTGCTGCTGGCAGTGTAGATGTGGCTCCAGCTCCATCTGGGAAGAGAGGCTCAGTGGAAAGCAGAGCTGGTATGTCCAGGGATCATGGGATGCCTCCACGGACCATTTAGGAACATTTCTCTTCCAGACTTCACTCTTATCAGCAACATGCGGGGAGCCCTGGTGCCTGACCTGCAGAGGGAGGAATCCCAGCATGTGCCACCCCTGTCATCCCTTTGCTTTGGGCACATTGGGGCTACCGTCCCGGCTAGTCCTAACCTCACCAAGCCCAAGGAGGGAATAGGATTGGATCTTCCCCTTGCATGTGCTGGAGTAGGGAAGGATGAACCTCTGTCCCCAGGACTCTGTCCTTCCCCACTCCAGCACATGCACAGGGGCAGACACAGGGTCCTTCTTAGAGAGTCCCTTTAGGCACCTGCCCTGTGACTACCCCGACCAATGGGCTGTGTCTGCAACGATCAAATGCAACCAAATGGCTGAGTCCAGGCTGATGCTAGCTGAGCTCTCGGCTTTCACCAGGGGCAGCTGTGTCTCCATGGCTTCTGGGCCGCGTCTCCCTGCTGGAGCGTCTCGGAACCACCCCCTCTGTCCTAGCTGAGAATTCTCTTTGCAGATCCCAGCCGTGCATGACTTTGGTCTCTTCATGTCTCTGATTGTGTCTTGCTGCTGGGTGGCCGTGCTCTTCACCATGCCGGCTGCTCTCGGGATATGGACCCTCTACATGTCCCCCCTGGAGAGCTCCTGTCAGGCCAGGTGAGAGTCCTCGCTGGGGTGTTAGATCAATGGCAGGGTGCGGACTCTTTCTGTCTCTCCCACAGCAGTCTGCCTGCCCTGGGCAAGGAAACCACAGCAGAGCATTGATTCCATGGAAAAGCTGGTCGCCTCCGTTGTCCTACCGTGGTTAACACATCCGTGTAGTGGATTGTATTGGTGCCGCCAGACATAGTACACCTTGCACCTGGGCAGTACGGTTGCATTCTGGGGACCCTGAAACGCCTGCCCCATAGCGCAGTGCATTGTGGGATCAAATTCAGAACTGGCTGCCTCAAAGCAGCTGCCATCTCTGGAGGCTTCCTCGCCAGATCAATGCTACGGGTGTTGCCACCAAAGCACCACTATGTGTGGGCACAAGGGCCTGTCCAGTGTGATGAGCCCATGCATCTCTTCTCCCCCCCCCCCCCCCAGCAACATCCCCTGACTTGCTCGGAATATGGGCCCCTAACGCTCTGGTTACTAGAGAAGGAAGCTTCAACCTAGTGGGTCTGGGGCCCCTACCTGGTGGGGAGGAAGCTGTGGGGAGAAGCATCTCTCCTGTGGCTACCCACTCGCCAGGGGCATTTCCCCTTTGAAAATGGTGTCTGGTTTGCCCTGGCTGTCTCTGGCCTCTCCTCCAGGTGGCCTCAGGAAATGCTGGGCTTACCCAGGTAGCAGGGTTTGGTGGGTTGTTCAGAGAACCCCATCCTCTTTCTCATGTCCTGCACTCTGGGGCTTTGTCAGTCGCTGTGTGTGCACATGTCTGTTGGCAACCATTCGTCTCACTCCAGGGTGCACTGAAGCCTTGGGAGAGAGGCTGCTGAGGAGTGTGATGAATGTGCTGAGCTGCTCCTCCCCCAGGGCAATGGAGGTGACAGATTCTGACCTCAGAACTCGCTTCCCAGTAGGATTCAGCCTTAAGTTGGCCGGGATGGCGGGGTATTCTTTACTTTCAGGATTGGGCTGGGCATCAAGGGCTGGGTTTAGATCTTGTTTCTGCTGGCAGTGGCCCAGTGCAGCTGCCGTGGAATTACTCCAGACTCCTACTCAGAGGAGCCAGGTTCTCTGCTGGCATCAGGGCATGCAGCCCCATTGACTTCCATGGAGATTCCTTCACTTACAGCTGCAAAGACCTTGTCCCAGGTTCTAATCTGCAAGCTGTAGGTACACAGGCCCTGCAGAGGGTCAGCCCAGTCCCTGGAGCACAGAGATGCAGACTGGTATCTGTGTGAGTCTGAGTGTCTTCCCCTTTCCTCTCTTTTTGCTCTTGCACATCAGCTAGCCTGGTTTAATTCCTTAGTGGGTGCTCCCAGGCAGATAATGCTCTGGTTCTGGGATTCTCCCCACCCTTCACATCTAGCTCAATTGCCTGTTGGTTAGCTGGCTGCAGCCGAGCTCCTGGCACCTGAGCACATTAGCAGTGGAAATGGCTCACAAGGCATTGGCATTTGAGTGCTCATTGAGTCACTAGAACAGGCAGTCATCTCTTTCCTGCTCTCAGATGGAGACCGGGGCAGCAGTTTTTCACAGGGTATGTGGCCCAAAGCTGCTTACTTGGCCTCCTTCCTTCCCTATCCAGCTGCAGTCAGAAGTGCGTGAAGACGAGTGCCTTGCACGTTGCTGATGATCTGCTACTCGCCACAGAGAATGCAGCCGGCCCAGGCTGTGGGTCGCTCCCGTACCTTGATGATGACATCCCTCTGCTCAGTGTGGAGGAGGAGCCAGGTGGGTATTCCAAATCCCAGATACTCCATCCCGGGGACAAGGAGTGCCTCCAGAGAGAGTGGCATCCTTAGCTTCTCCTGGCTCCACCACTGGCTTGCTGGGAAACCTTGGGCAAGTTGCTGGGCTGCTCTGAGCCTCAGTTTCCCCCTGTGTGAACCGGTCGAACGATCATTTGCTACCTTGTGAGTGCTGCGAATCTGAATTCACTAGTGCCTGTGAGATCCTTGGCTGGCTGTTACTTCAGGCATGACAGTTATTGTTATTCCTCAGGGATCCAGTTAGGATCCAGGCTGGACCAGAATAACTAACTACCCTATGAAGAGACCCGGGAAACATCTTGCCTAGAGCACTTGGGCAGCTGTCCAACCCTCCTGACATGGAAGGCAACATCAAACTAAAATCCCAGGCCCCTCTGTAGGCTGTAATGTGCTGTGTGTGCAAAGGTGCTTTGTCCTCCTATGGCCCCCTGCATCTGAGACCCTCAGAACACTTCACACGTGTAGGGAGTTAGGCCTCACAGCCACTTGTGAGGCAGGTTAGTACCTGCTGTACGGATGGGAAAACTGAGGCACAACTCAGGGGTCCTGATGGCATTTCAAGGTCTGAATCAGCAGCATATCTGGGTATTTGCTGGAAAGGGCCCTCTCACCCTTGGATCACTGCCTGACTGAACCTGAGCCATGGGGAGTCCCAGTCAAACACAAATGCTTGGGGATAGCCTGGCTTGATGAACGGGGAGATGGAGCAATGATGCTGCTGTCTCTTTAAGGCAGGTTTAACCCTCTTCCCCCCGAGAATGTCCCCACCAGTCCCAGAGCAAGCAGAGGTCAGGCTGTCCTTAACATGCTGCCCGGCTCCCACTGCAAATGCTGAGCCTCCTCAATATGCCAGAGCTGCACAGATGGTAATTTATGGAAATAACTCGTTCTCCATCTCCCTGGAAGACACTAAACAGAAAGTTCCCTATAGGGCCCCTTGGGGCCCAGGGCAGCTCATGAATGAGGAAGGACGTGGCTCTGCATGGAAGCTCTTTGTGTTGTACCAGGGCTGCCCAAAGGCGAACGGTGCCCTCTCTGACCCTACCTAAGAAAGGGTTGTCTTGCTCTTTGCAAATGAGAGGCTGATTCTCCACGGGCTCCAGAGCACAGAGGTGGCTTGTGGCAGTCGGATGGAAATTGGATGCAGCCATTCACCTGCCACTTTAAAGAGACTGGCATGCCTGCTGCCTCAGGAAAGCCTCAAGGGTCACAGCCTGGGGGGCAAGGGCCCAGGGAGGCCCAGGTTGTATTGGTGATGGAAGGATGACGGTTTCCTTTCAAAGCGTTCAGGAGTGTGATGTGGTGTTTCTTTGTTTGTGGGAAGGGGGTTCCTACTGAACCCCAGCATTCTGGATCACAAATTGCTTTGCTTTTTATAGGCTAGGATCCTGTCAAACGCTGAGTGCCCCCATAGCCCCGCAAAGGCACCGGGAGCAGAGTGTCAATACTTTGCAGGATAGGGACTCTTATTTCCTCCATGGTCGTCTGAGGCTATGGGTCTCAGTGGGGTTATTCCGTAACTGGGGGGAGATGTAGGGTTATAAAGTCCCCAGTACACAGCACATAGCAGGCCAAGGAAAGGGTCAGATCCTGCCTGGATCCACGCATCTGCTGTATTGATGGAATAGTTCAGACCAAAGCAGGGAAGGAACTGGTGCCTAAAGCGTATGCTTGGGGCTCAGGACAGCTGGGCTTTGTTCCCAGTTTGCCTCTGATTTATATGTGTGACTGTGGGCAAGTCTCTGCCTCTCTTTGTGCCTGTTTCCCCATTAGTAAAAAGGGGCTAAAGAGATTTCCCTCTCTCACTAGGGTGCAGTGAGGCTCAACTGAAATCTTGCTATTACCGGGCATTGGGACCCTATAGCCCTGCTGAGTTATTTATTAGAATTTAAGAACTCTAACCCTTCACCCAGGACCTACACTGTTGCCTAATATATTGGGTGGCTTGAGAAAACAGTGCAACGTGGCGTTCACTCCCCTTGTTCTTGGTTGTAAAGCTGGAAATGCTGAACACCAGGAAAGACAGGCACTGGCAAGGCATCCCAAGCCAGATCAGCAATCCTGCGAGACCTCTAGCTTGGCTCTGCAGGTGCTAAGGTTTGGATAGTTTAGGACAGCAGCCCAGCTGTTGGATTTTTCTCTAAACCATCTCTCCTGGATGGCTGCCGGTTGCTCTCCTTAGCAGTCGGCTACGTGCCATAATGACTTGGGCAGGGACTTGAGAAGAGGGCTTCTTTTCCTGCCACTGGCCTGCTCTGGGCCCTTGGGTACCCACTTCACCTCCCTGTACTTCTGTTTCCCTCCACCCTTTGTCAGCTTGGATTTTTAGAGTTTGCACCACACTGGAGCCTCTGGCTGCTATCATAACACAGAGGATAGCATCGGGCTGAGGCTTGCTGGGCCAATACATCTACTTGCAAGAGGAACTTTAAGTCCCTGCTTTGCTCAGCTGTGTCTCCTGCTACGGCCTGGGTGGTGGGTGTGAGGCACTGAAAGGTGCAGGAGTGACTGAAGATCTAGGGGTGTCCCCTAGTCTGTCCAACTCTGGGCCAAGCACTGAGCCTGCCTTTGGTCTCTGTTTCTCCCCTAGTTGCTCTGGAGACGGGGGATGTGCCCTTGGTGTCCGTGCTGCCTGAAAACTTGCAGCTCCCTGCTGAGAAGATCAGCCGGGGTCACTTGATCGCCCATCTGCAGGAGCTGCTGCAGTACTGGGTGCTGTGGTCTGCGGTGAAGAGCAGATGGGTGATTGTGGGTAAGGCTGGCCAGAGGGACGCCCTTCCTCAGACTCTGATTCGCAAGCCTGAGTGGATTAAGCAGTGTTTCCAGAATTCCTCAGTCTTGGTTAATGGGGAGGGGAGGCCGAGGCTGGACACAACATTGCTGCCTCGCTCGTCTGGATGTGTGTGAATGGTTGGACTTAGCAGTGACACAAGCACAAGAGAAATAGATCTCTCCTCCTTCCACTCGCCCAGGGGAATGGCAGCATCCTCAGACCCTGCTCCATCTCTGCCATCTGCAGGGATCTGTGTGTGGCAGCTCTTTCTGCCCTTTTCCAGCTGGCACGATGCTCCCCTCTGGGGTTTGCCAGCCTTGTGACATTTAGGGAAGATGCAGTGCTGCTGTGTTCTGGATAGCATTCCCTCCCACCCTCCCTCCTATTCTTGAGGAGTGGGCATCCAGCACCATTGCTTCCCTGCTAGCCTGGGGAAACCCTGGCACCCTCCTACCCTGGGTGCCTGTCAGTGGAAAACTCCTGAGGCCACTGTGTGTGTGAGACTTGTGTGCGCAGAGTCCCACATGCTGGCTGCACCTCTCATTGCAGGACTCTTTGTCACGGTCCTGATCCTGTCTGTATTCTTCGCTAGCCGCCTCCGCCCAGCTAGCCGCGCTCCTCTCTTGTTCCGGCCAGACACCAACATCCAGGTGCTGCTGGACCTCAAGTACAACCTGAGTGCAGAGGGCATCTCCTGCATCACCTGCTCAGGTGAGAGTTCCTAAGGGTCTGCTGGGGGCAGCCCTTCCCTGCTGCTGCTGCGTGGCTGGGGCGGGGTGAATAGTCAAAGGCATTGGTGCACCCTTGGAAGCCCTGACTCCCGTCAGTACTAAATTCTCTCATCGTCTTCTGAACCTTCTTTGGCTGCGCTCTGTCCCTTGCCCCTCTCTTTGCACTGTGCCTGCTGGATGTGCCCAGGAGAATTCAGGAAGCGATTCTTGCAGCATCAAACCCCTTTCCGTTCTACTCTGGTTGTCCCAGCTCAGAGGCACAGGAAGGAAAATGTCTGTAGATTATGGAGCAAATGTTCCTTTCCCACCATGGGGTTTGGTGTTAGCCCCACGCCTGTGAGCAAGAACCACTCCTTTCTGGACAGCTGGGCCTGCCCCTGGAACTGCCCAGTTCCCAGTCAGGAGAGTTTTGTCACTGTGAGGGCTGCATGTATTGGTTGGCAACAGGCGAAGGCCCATGTTCTGAACATCTACGTCTTGAAACCTGCTGTGAAGGGCAGGGCAGGGTGGCCTCCTGGGCTGGAGGAGGGAAAACACAAATGCAGGCGCTTGGGACAGACTGTCTTCGGGAACAAGAAACAACCACTTCAACAAGTATCCAGTTGGGAGCCTCTCCAAGGCAACACCATGAGAACTCCTCATCCTCTGACGCCAGGGCAGCCCCACCACAGCTGTGGGTTGAGGCAGGGAGATGTTAGCCCTGTGCAGGGACCCTGGGGGACTGAGATCCAGGTTAAGCTAAACCCTCTTTGTTTCCACCTAAGCTGCTGTGACAGCTGGTCACCTTCTCCCTCAGACCTGTGAGGGTGCCCTGCCCCAAACAGCTGAGGGGCAGCGCCCTTGTTCTGCCTGCATTGGGGCTGAGCTGACAAAACTGGTGTGCTCACTGCCCAGGTGAGCACTCCCATGGCAGCGGTTGTGCAGGGCCGATCAGACGGAGGTCCCCATGCGTTACTGCCCAGAAGGATGCAGAGACACGCCAAGCTCTACCAATGACATTTTTCTTTTCCTCCCTGACTAACCTTGTGGGACAGGTTTGTTTCAGGAAAAGCCCCACAATCTGCAGAGCAACATCCGAACCTCCTTGGAGAAGAAGAAACGGGGCTCGGGGCCCCCTGGGGGGAGCAGAGGAGGTGTGGCTGATGCTGTGCAGCAGGGTGAGTGCGCAATGGTACCTGCCCCCAGGAATTGGCAGCGGTCACTGGTAGGTGCCCAGCTGAGTCCGGGTTCCACCTCTGCCCCCGACTTGCTGTCAGGCTTGGGCAGGTCATTAAACCTGCAAGTTTCCTTAGCCCGCCTCCCAAGAGCTTGAGGATGAAATAATGGGCCAGATCCCAAGCTTCCTAGCCCCAGAGGAGTCAGGAGGGCTCTGACCAGACCCCATATGGAAATGGAACGCGCTGTGGCAATGCCGGTGGTTGTGTTTAGCTAGTGCTGGGGACAGATGGACTGGATGCACCTCTGCGTTGGCTCCCCTGGGTTGTAGCATTAGCTGACTGATAAACGTCTTTCATCACCACCCCCGATGACTGTTTTGTTTTTAGATCCCCAGGGGACGGTGTACATCTCCAAGTCCAAAGGCCAGGGCAGGCCAGCCATCTACAGATTCTCCCTCAACGCCAGTGTCCCTGCCCCATGGCAGACAGTGTCCCCGGGAGATGGGGAGGTGCCCTCGTTTCAGGTGAGTTAAGCGCGTGCATTAGACCCTTCTACAGTGTGCACCACGGGAGGAGCTTGCATCTGCCGCGCCTCCAGCTCCATAGGCAGACGGCAGGCGCTCAGGGGTGAGGTCAACAGGACACTGCTGTGAGGAAGCTTGCACCACTGGCTTCCCAGCTGGTGCTGACCCGCTACTGCTGGAACACCACGTGCCCATACTGGGATGCTATCGTACCCTCGTTATCCCAGAGCAGGACCAGATTAAGGCAGGGGTTATAGGGGCTGCAAAAGTCCAGCCCAGCTGGCCTGAGTAGCGGGCTGCTGTTGCTCATCTTCAGCCTGCCTGCCCAGCCACTGGGCTGGCTGGTCTGCTCCAGATCAACCAGCCTGGGCGCGGGGCAGGAGTGCCAGCGACCACAGCCTCTGGCCCAGCCCCCAGCAACTGCTCTGGCTTGTGCCCCCCCCCCAGCAGCAGCGCCAGCCTGTGTGCCCCCCTCCAGGCAGCTCCCCAGCAGCAGCACCAGCCTGTGGCCACCCCTGCAGCTCCCCAGCAGCAGCACGGCCTGTGGACCCTCCCCAACCCCCTTCCACAGCAGCTTTGGCCTGTGGCCCCCAGCAGAGCCAGCCCATAGTCTGCCATGAGCTTCCATGCAGTAGAGCCAGTGTTACACTGGCTGCAGCTCCCCCGACCTCCTTTGCAGTGCCATTTGGCGTCCCGGGACCCCTGACCCCACCCCCCCAGCATGGGCCTTGATCCAGCTCTGTCCCAGAGCTGCTGCTGGAGAGGCGGTGGGGGTTACCGGGCAGACAAGAACAGGCTTGGTTTCCACAGAGAACTGACCCAGGGGAAGTTCTTGGGTCGTTTGGTGTCATACGATCTGAATTATTTGCTTTGTCTGCCTGTCACATGCAGCAAGGAGCAGACAGCGTGGCTAGACAGACCTACTCAGCTAAGGGGCTGAGCCAGGGGCACAGGGATCCTGATGGCTGTCCAGCTTCCTTCACCCTAGCACTTGGTTTGCAGCTGGGGTGAACAACCCTAGCTCTAGCTGCAGTGTTTGGGAACTCAGCTCCCCGGACAGGCAGGATCTAGCTGTACCCTGGCTCTACTTGCTCTCGGCAGGAGGCAGAGGCATGGGAGGGAGAGGCCAGTGTGGCAGTAGAATAGCTCCTCCCTGCATCATCTCTTCTCTCTGGCCCTGTGAGGGCTCAGGGAGGGATGGGGGGTACCTGATGCTAACGTCTCTTTGACCTTTGGCTCCGGTGCGGCACTGTGCGGTTAAGTGTCTGTTTTCGTTAATCCATTGCTTAGGTGTATAGAGTTCCTTTCGGTAACTTCACCAAGAAGCTGACAGCTTGTGTGTCCACAGTAGGGCTGCTTCGGCAGACGAGCCCCCGGAAATGGATGATGACCACCTTGTCCTGTGACGCCAGGAGAGGCTGGAAGTTCGACTTCAGTTTCTACGTGGCCGCCAAGGAGCAGCAGCGAACGCGGTAAATATCCAAGTGGGTTCGGAGCCACAAATGCTCTGCATCCCAAGAGTGCATTGCCTCGTGGTCAGTGCGGGGGATGGGAAGACAGGACGCCCGGGGCTCTTCTTAGATCTGCCACACACTGCACACGTGACTTTGGGCAAGATGCTTTGTTTCTCTGCACCTCAGTTTCCTCATCTGCAAAATGGAGCTAGTTCTGCTATATATTGTGTGCTGCTGCCTTCTGCTAGGTAGAATTGAGTTACTCAGCTATGCACCAGGGCCTCTGCCTTGCTTACGGCTAATGGAGGGGCTAGCTCAAGTGGCAGAGGCCTGTGTGTTTGGAATCGGAGGGTCGGAGTTGGGTTTTCCCAGCTTGCCTGTGATTGCAGTGCCCTGCCTAGGGAGCTCTGTGAAGCCATGAGTTCGTTGTGATGCTCTCCCAACATCTCCAGGGTCTCAGGGTGGAAGGTGCCGTCCAGTAGCATGGGGTCATTGATACTGTTCATGCAGCAAATGCCTAACGAGTGGAGAGTTTTTGCTGGATTCCTTGTGCAAGTCAAACAAGTCACACCCTTCGGCTCCTTGTCTCAGATCTCCTCCATCCATGTCTGCTCTCTGCCTCTGTGTGGTAGTAGGCAGCACAGAATGCGTGGCTCTGTGGCCACAAACTCATGATATCTCTGAGTCACTTTCTCCCTGAATTCTTTTCCCTGCTTCTCCAGTGCTTCCTTCTCTTTTCCTCTCCTCCCCCAGTGTGTGTTCCATTGCTGAGCCCCTAAACGTGCTTTCTATGAGCACTGCAGAACAGAGCTGCTTCGTGATGGTGTTCTCACACCTGCCTTGCTGCTGTGCTGGACTCTCTCATGCTCTCTGTTTGCCCTGCAGGAAGCTATACTTTGCCCAGTCTCACAAGCCCCCTTACCACGGCCGTGTGTGCATAGCACCCCCAGGGTGTCTCCTCAGCTCTAGTCCGGATGGACCCAACAAAGGCTTCCTTTATGTGCCTAGTGAGAAGGGTAAGCTGGGGAGAGCTGCAGGGGAAGTGCTGGGGGCACAAGGAGGGCTTGGTTGAGTTTTGGGTCAGTTACTCACTTTCCCAGCTTGTAACCCACCCTCTTTGTTTCACAGCGTCCCCCAAAGCGAAGCTCTCAGCCACTTTGGGCTTTAACCCATGTGTTAACACTGGCTGCGGGAAGCCAGCAGTGCGGCCGCTGGTGGACACGGGGGCGATGGTGTTTGTGGTGTTTGGCATCCGTGGGGTGAATCTCACCCGACGCCCGGATAACCACGTCATCGGAGACATGGTACACGCGCTTCCCTTCATACGGGCCAGGCAAACCCTGGGCAGGAGAACTCCCCGAGTTACAATGGGATAATCCACACACCCCTGAATTCTCACAGGTGCCCTCCACCCAGCCCCCAGCAATCTCCCCTCACCTCTTAGTGAGTAAAATAGCAGAGGCAGCAGTGGTGCGATGAGGCGCTCGATAAAGCACGTTAATTGCCGTTGAGCTTACCACAGATGTAAATCAGGGTCTCCTTGTTCAAATCATTTAAATCTCTCCAGAGTCTCCCCAACTGCTTCTGTCTCTAACCACTCGTGTCCCAGATCACTCTGGGATTTGGTGTGGACTTTGGAGGGGAACCGAATTCAGGGTTAGGGTGGAAACATAGCTGGCTAAGGAGCAGCAGTAGTTGCTGCATAATTATTATCTATCCTGCAGTGAGGTATTAGATTGAAATAAAATGGTTACTCCAGGGAAAATCACTTCAAGGAGTTTGTCCATGTGTAGCTTAGTTTCCAAATCTGCTAGCATGACACCTGGATGCTGCTTTCTGGGGAGCAGCGTGTGCATAATTAACTCCTGCCTGCAGCCAACGGATGGAGCTAGGGGCCGGTCCAGGAGCTACGGAAGGGACAGGGGCCAGTCTCATTTTCGCATCCAATGATTGGAAATGCTCCCAGGATGTTTCAGTGCTTGGGTGGGGGCTGGTCCTTTGTCCACACTTCCCTCCTCTAGCATGGGGTTTTGATTGTCTTTGGCGGCAGGCCAGTAGGGCTTAGTCTGACCGTGGGTTTGTACCAGGATAATCATGCTGGGTAGGGGGTAGTGAAATCAGTCTGACCCTAATATGGACGCAGTTACATCAGTGGAAGAGTCCCCTCCCATGCAGGAATAAATGACCCAGCTGTAAGCACGTTTATACGTGTAGGAGTGGCACTATACCAGGTGAGCTAGTGGAGTGCCCTTTGGGCGGGGGGGGGGGGACTTGTCTCTTAGAGATGGGTCACAGCTATACCTCAAGGGCTTTTCTCTCTGGAGCTCTGGTTGGCTCATCAGACCCATCTGGGTGCTGCTGTGAGCAGGGCAGGATACTGGAGGTAGGGACAGGCTGATCTGCCGAGCAATCCTGCCGCTGCTTCCAGGTTTGAAGGCAGGACTCTGGCTCACTAGGATGCCAGGGCATAGCTGTTGTTCTCTGGGGCTGTGCCCAGCAGGAGGGGTGGAGAATGGGCACTGGGCATTGTATGGTCAGTCATATGCCTGGGCCCTGCCCCAGCCACTCCCTCGCGCCCCCTCTCCCCTGCTGGGCCCTGGCCAGGTGCCTCACATGTTTCGCTCTTGCTGTTGTGTCTCCTTGTGAAAGGGCAGCGTTATCTACGATGACAGCTTTGACCTCTTCAAAGAGATTGGCAACCTGTGCCGCATCTGCAAGGCCATTGCCAGCAACAATGAACTGGTGAAGCCAGGAGGGGCCCAGTGCCTGCCCTCGGGTATGTAGGACAAAGGCATGGCCCCGGGGACCAGTGCAATGACAGGTCCCTGTGTAGAGACCGAGCCTGAACTGAAGGTGGGCTGGGTAGGAGCTGCAGAACTTGACCCTTCGTGCCTCGCTCTCCAAATCTCAGCAGAAATCACAATGCCTGAGCATCTTGCCTGCTGCTCCCAGGGGCTGTTTGACCTCGGCTCCGTCCGCTCCGTCAGATGCTTGGGGAGCAGTTAAATGAAAGAGGCTGGGCTCAGTGGAGCTGCTAACCCACTCGTGCCACTAACCTTCTGCTGTGCTTGTAACTGGGTTTGATCGAGATGTGGCCACAGCCAGACAAGCTGCAGAAACAATTGCAGCCTTGGGGGATCTTTCGGCTTCCCAGGGCTGTTTGCGTCTTTCTGGACTCACTCCTAGAAGCTCCATCGCAGAGCTCAGAGCTGGAATCAGTCTGGATCATCTAGTCCTTCCCCGTCACTGTGGCTCTGCTGATGTCAGTGGCGTTCCCTCAATTTACCTGGTGCCAGGGAGCGTGGAATCTGGCCTATGGTCCCCAAAAAGTAGAGATATCAGAGACTGGGCTGATAAACCCCCTTGGGTCTGTGGTCGCTCACCTGGCATTTTGCGCCTGGAGGAGGTGTTTCCCCTCTGCAGAGAGGGCCGGTAGCCCAAGGGGGAAATGATGCAGCAAACTTGTTTGTTGGGTTTAGAGGGAGCAGCAAGTTAACCCCTGTTTGGGGAAAGCTCGGGCTGATTTTAGACATTGCTAAGGAGTGGCACCCCAGTAACCCAGGACATGGGCGGCAGTGTTCTTTGAAGGCAGGGGTGGTCATCTCTAACATCTGTCACTCCTCCTGAAACCAAAGTCTCCCACTGATTTGGGGCATCAGTCTTGTCTCCTGAGCTTGCAGCTTCGTACCCAATGCAACATCTTTCTGCACTAGTGTACATGCCCCTGGGGTTCAGGAGCTGCCTTTGGGGGAAAGAGGGATTCCTGGGGGCCAGCCCCACCCACTCACAGCTGGGGAAGGGACTGGAAAAGACAGCCAGACAGATCCTAAGCTGGCAGAACTCAGAGCTGCAGTGCATTGACCCCATTGGGGTGGTGTCACTCTACATCAGCTGAGGGCCTGGCACAGAAATTGCAGGAGGTCGCTGGGATAGGATCCCATCCTGCTGTGAGACTAGCTTTCCCTGGGACATGCCAAATGCCTCTGCTCTCTTTGATGCCAGCAGGAGCTGAAGGGTCTCTGCTCTGATAGGAACAGGCCCCGAGAGTCCAAGTCTGCAGCCAGGAGAGGGCAGGTGATGGGAGAGGCAGTTGTTCATGAGCGAGAATTGCAACTCTGTCTTCTGTGTCCCCTCTTCTTTCCCCCTCTCTCTCCAGGCTACAGCATCTCCTCCTTTCTACAGATGCTGCACCCTGAGTGCAAGAACCTCCCTGAGCCGAACCTGCTCCCTGGGCAGCTCTCCCATGGGGCCGCGGGGGTGAAGGACGGCAAGGTGCAGTGGATCTCCATGGCTTTTGAATCGGTGAGGATGCTTCCATGTTCCCTCCTGCGTCCCCCACGTGTGAGTCAAGTCTCCTGCTGTCACCTCCTCCCCCCTGAGACGTGGGGGTGCTGGAGGAAAGCAAGCAGCAGCATTTAAGGGGCAGCCGTAGTAGCTGTCCAGGTGGCATTGGTGGCTCCTGCACCGCATCTCCCAGATGTCCATGTGTTAACCCTGCTTACTTTGACGGTCGGCCATTTGGCACCAGCCTTGCTTTATTTGCAGGTGCAATTTTGATTTGCCAATATCTATGCACTTGTGGCAGAGGGGCAGGCATTGACCTGGCATCTTACAGCTGTGCCAGTGCGGAATGGCCCTGGCAGAATAAGCCAGGCTGAGATCAAGCTGAAGATCTGGCTTGTTCATCTGAGATTTTTCACAGCTGCCAGTGCTGCAGACTTCACCTGGGAGGTGCAAACCCAGCTGCCTCCTGTGTCTTCAGCAGGCAGAAGGAGCATGCCCGGATGGCTGAGATCACTGTTTGGAGGGTTATATGGCCCATCAGATGGACTGGATTCCACTGGCTTGTACTGGCTCTGTGGCATCTGGGGTGCCGTGCCATTGGTTTGAATATCAGGGGTGCACGGAGCAGACAGGCTGTGTCAGAAGGTGGCAATCTGAAGTTGCCTTGCCATCATGTCTTATTGGGGTCGGCAGATGAATACTTCTGCTCCTCTTGCTGGGCGCTAGAGCAGGGGAGCCAGTCCTTTCACCCCTGGATGAGTGAGGAGAGCCGGGGAGGGGAGGTGTGAATGAGAGACATGGGATGGTTTTGTTGACTCCAAGGACTCACCCTTTGCTTCCTTGCAGACGACCTACAAGGGCAAGTCTTCCTTCCAGACCTACTCCGACTACCTGAAGTGGGAGACTTTTCTGCAGGAGCAGCTCCAGCTTGTCCCTGCCAGCTCCGCTCTACGGCACGGATTCCAGACCTGCGAGCACTGGAAGCAAATCTTCATGGAGATCATAGGTAGGGAATGTCAGCGCCTCTCTCCCCCTGTACCCTGCCCTACCTTCACCCCAGCTCTGTCTCAGCTTCACCACAGCTTTCTTATTATGCTTATGTGTTGTGGGAGCACCCACAGGCCCCGGCTAAGATCAGGCAGCCATTGTGCTGGGCGCTGTACAAACACCTCTCGAGATGTCCCTGCCCCAAGGAGCTCACAGTGGGTAAAAGGGACCAGACAGAGCAAGGTTGGGAGGGGAGACAGACGCAGAGAAGAGAAGCGATTAGTCCAGTCACCCAGCTGGTCAGTGGCAGAGTAGGGTAGAAACTGGTTCCCCTGACTCCCACACCATTGCCCTATCCCCTTCATCCTCCCCTTCACATTTGTCCCAGTTCTCCCAGCTGGGAGCTAGCTCAATCTGCCCCCACAGCAAGGCCCTGCTCAGCTCAGCTCATGGGGCTCTAACCATGCTGCTTGTCCTCTTCCAGGTGTGCAGAGCGCCCTGTATGGCCTTGTCCTCTCACTGCTTATCTGCGTGGCTGCAGTCGCTGTCTTCACGACCCACCTTCTCCTGCTGTTGCCCGTGCTGCTGAGCATCTTAGGTAAAAAGCCCCCATGTGTGTTCAACCTTAAATTACTGGCAGGGTTCATTGATTTTTCCTCTCGCTTACACTGCTGTGCTGGTATTGACCACACTGGAGTCACCCCGAATTTGCAGGAAAGTGACTCCAATGGTGATTCTCATCTCACTTTCACCTGTGTAACCGCACTGTCATCCCACCTGATTTCCCAGGGTGTGAGTGGGAAGAGACCAAGGACCTGCCCGTGCAAAGGGTCCCCTTCTTGAAAGTTGATTTTTGCCTATCTAGTGTCAAAAGTGTTTTCTCTACACCAGTGGTTCCCTATCTGTGGGCCAGGGGCCAAAAATGGCCCACAGGGGCTTTCAAAGTGGCCTGTGGCTCCCCTTCTGCAGGCTGCAGAAGGGAGCCACTGCCTAAGGACCCAGGCCGAACGCATTTCCATAGGGCTAAAAGACCAGTGCGGGTCCTTGCTGCAACCAGGAGGATGGGAGAGCAGCGCTCCCTTGTCCCATCTGTAGCAGGGAACGTGGCAAAGTGCTCGGTTCTTGCTGGAGCCAGAGGAAGGGGAGCACTGGTCTCTCCCTCTGGCTGCAGAAGGGAACCAACTTCCTAGGCATCCAGGTGGAGCGCAATGGGCTACAGGAGAGGTGCAGTTTCCCTGCTATAGCTAGGGAGATGGGATGTCAGTGAGGAGGCAGCCTCCTTGCTGAACTCTTTCCATCTGGCTGCAGGGGTGTGGGGGCCTGCTGGTGGAGGCTGGTGGCCCTTCAGGTTTGTGAAAATGATACCTGTGGTCCTCGCGCCAGAAAGGTTGGGGACCACTGCCATCTCCTTGACTGGTTTAAATAAGGGTTTTTGCTACATGATCTCCATCCCTGCTTCTGATGTATAATAATGTGATTAAGGCCCACATGCTCTGAATAACAATTGCTCTCCTTTCCAAAGATCCTCAGTGGGGAATTATAAACACTGAATATTTTACTGGGTTTGTTAGTATTTTAAACAAATTTGCAAATAGCCTCCCTCTCCCTGGCTGGTGATTTGACGATATTATGGACCGAGCATGTTGCCAAACTTCTCTTTAAAAAGCAAATCTATCATTTTAAAATGACTTAGTCTCCCACTCATGACTCACAAATAAACATCACTTTCTTCTAGAAACCAAACATTCTGTGCGTAACTCAAGACAAGCAAACCAACGGGGTGTTGTAACATGGGTGAATCCCACTCCCTTTTGGGTTGTGCTTCGTTGCCAAGAGTAACTCTAGATTTAGTGGTTGGTCTGTCGTTGCATCACAGTCAGTCTGTCTATCTTATATGGTCCCCCAGAACCCCTGTGTCTGAGTGACTCACAATCTTAGAGCATTATTTGGATGCCTTTCTCTTAGGTTCTCAGTAGAGCTGGTTGGGGAATTTTCAGCAAATTGTTGTTCACCAAACAAATACAGATTTGTAGAAACAAACTTTGCAGAACAGGGCCAGTTTTGGAGACTTTCACAGCTTGTAAAAAAGGAATGGCCAGTTTTCTGGCTCAGCATTTTTTATTTTTTTTAAATTGAAGCTAATTAGACTACTTTTTTTTTTTTTTTTTTTTTTTTTAAAGAAGCAGCATCAGATATTTCAACTGAATGGAAACGAAAATTTTGGGAGCTTTTTGTTTCACAAATATTTTCAATATTTTGACTTTTCATCCTGATGGGCGGAAGATTCAGACTCTGGGAAAACGTTTGTGGGACAGGAGGAGGGTGTCTCGCCCTGTCCCGTTCTACATCTCTTTCCGTCAGATGGGGAGGGCAGGGATCCGCTGGTAGGAATGAGACTGGCTGGAAGGCCAGCAGTAGACCACAGTGCATAGAACCTTAGCTCCTCTGCTGACGGCACTGAAGTTGCTCTGAAATCTGTCTCCTGTACATTGACTCCAGGCTTGATCCAGCCTAAAGCCTGGCTTTGTTTGACACTCCTCCCCGGCATCTTTATGCAGGGGTTGTGTGCCTGGTGGTGACTATCATATACTGGTCCGGCTGGGAAATGGGGGCCGTGGAGGCCATTTCTCTCTCCATCCTTGTGGGCTCCTCTGTTGATTACTGCGTGCACCTGGTGGAGGGGTACCTGCTGGCAGGAGAGAATTTGCCACTTCACCAGGCAGAGGTGAGTTCAGCCCTGGCCTCTTCCTCACACTGATGTGAGGGCAAGTGGAGCCGTGCTGTGGTAAGACACCCTCACGTGATAGCAGCATGCAGGCTACCTTCTCCGGGGCTGGACCAGCGTGTGGGGGGATTCCTTTCCGCCATTAGCCCCGGAGCAGTTCCCTAGTGGCCAAGCTGTGCATCAGGGCTTTGATACAGGCCTCAGCTGCGCTGTGACTGGCAGAGGGGTGATGCAGAGCTGGTTCTTGTGCACGTTGCTGAGCTGCACAACTGGGGCCTGTGTCCTGTGACAGGCCCCTGCCTGAGGCTTTGCCCCTATGAAGTGCCTGTACTGGAAAGGCCACAGGAGCCCAGGGTCGCTTCCTTTTCTCCTTCCACCGAGGGTCCATCTGTCATGCAATCCAAACACCACAGCACCAACTCTCCCGGGCCAGGTCGAATGGCTTAGGCTGTGGGCTAGAAACAGCAGGGGAGCTGGTCTGGCTAGACCAGAGCCCAGCCTCTGAAACCCTGCTAGGGAGGATGTCAGCGCCTGGGCTCCAGCCTGAATAGCTCCACTGCTAGTTTCAGGCCTGTGAGCCCAAGTCACTCAGCCAGGGGTCTGAGACTCGCTGCTGTGGGTGTTGTATTGCAGCGCCCAAATGCCAGGCCTCACTGCGCCAGGCCAGGCTTCTTTGGGGCAGGACAGCTGCAGGGCGCTAGGGTGACTCTCTAATGCATCCCTTTCCCACTCTAGGAGGATGATCAGGGCTAAACGTTGGGGAATCTACAATGCCTTATCGACTCTCAGTTATGGCCATCAAATTGGAGAACCTGGCTGGCTTTTGCCCCTCCAGATTGACCTGAGGTTGCTTTCCAGGTCTCGTCCCTGCTGGGATTGTAGCCCCAGGCATAGGCTGTCAGTGTACGACTTCCCCCAGTGCCGTGTGGCCTGTATGAGCAGCTTGCACTATTGCAGCTGTGCTAGGGGCTAACCCCATGCAGACAAGGCCCCAACCCTCCAGTGCCTCCTGTGTGCAAGCCCCAGCCGTCTGTTAATCCTATTGTCTCTCCTGCTAGGACCCCACCTCCTGCCGCCAGTGGAGGACAATCGAAGCTGTCCGGCATGTGGGCGTGGCCATCGTCTCCAGCGCTGTCACCACGGTGATCGCCACTGTCCCGCTCTTCTTCTGTATCATTGCCCCCTTTGCCAAATTCGGAAAGATAGTGGCCCTCAACACGGGTGTCTCCATCCTATACACCCTGACTGTGAGCACAGCCCTGCTGGGCATTCTGGGGCCCAGCACCTTCACCCGGAGCAGGACTTCCTTCTTCAAGGCCCTGGTGGGGGTTCTCCTGGCTGGCGTCTTGGGTCTGTGTGTCTGCCTGGTGCTGCTGCAGAGTGGCGTGAAGATACCTCTCCCCAATGGGACATCCCTGTAATCCCTGCACTGGGCTGCCTCCATCTCTCTGTCTCCCTATTTTTTTTAAAGGATATTTTTTGTAAAAAATGAAAAGAAATCCCTTTTCTTTCCAGAAGCTTTTTCAACTCCAGAGGCACTTTATTTTCTAATGGGTTTTGCTCTAAACTCTTATTTATTTTGTCGGTGATGGATGGACGAACAGAGGGCAGTGAGGGTGCACCAGGGCCACAGTAACTCATAGGCAGGTGGGAGGTTGGGGGGGGGGGATGCACCCACCCCCTTCGTTTTTTTTTTTTTTTTTTTTCTTTAATGAATGGAGACCCTGGTGTTCCACCCCATGTGATGGCCCCTGATGTCCACATCACCACTGACATCCCATTAAGCCCTTCAAAATAGGATTTAAATGGGGTGTAGGCCTTGTGAATTTCATCCCCTGGACCCATTTTTTGGCTGGGGTAATCTACTACTGCTGATTTACACACACTGAGGGTGTAGTCCTCTGAGATGAGGGGGATTTTGGGAGCATTGAGGAAAAGCATTGTCCAAGGGTCTGTGGTTCCCCAGGAAGCTCCTATTGCTGCTGGTTTGAGCCCCAGCATGTGGGGTCTGTAACATACGCTGGCTGGGCTTGGCTGTCGTGGGTGTTCTTGTTGGCTGAGTTCTCTTGGTGTTGGCTGTCAATTTCATGTGGCTGGTAGAAGCTGCCAGGGTGTCCATTTTGGTGCTGTCCCAGAACATGTGTTGTCAGCCGGGAATGAATCGTCTGGGTGCTTTACTGGTCTATTACCCTGTCCTGGCACTAAGGTGAAGTCCACAGGGTCATCAGCTTGTCTCTCTGCCCCCAATCCCTTCTTTTTGCCTCCCTACTCACCCATGGTGCCCGTTCAGACCCATCCCTGGGTTCGTTTGGTCAAGTGAGCTGCTTTGGGGGCACTGGTGTGGGATGGTTGGCAGAGAACATCTGTGCAATCTCTTATTCTCCTCTTCACTGGAATGCTGTGGTGCCTTCCCCTGCTGTTCTAGAACCCATCTTCAGCTGCTGGTGCTGATGCCTGGCTCTCTGCTGGAACAGCGACCCTTCCTAGATCATGGGGTACTGACAGTCTGCAGTCCTGCGAGCCAGAGAGCAGTTCCCTGCCTGCCTCTCTCCAAACATGGCAGTGACAGCCATTCCTCCTGCTCCTCCCCTTTGCCGCTATGCCTGTGTAACATCGCAAGGGGGAAGACCCATGGACAGCAAAGCCCTCTGCCATGGGTAGCAACATCCTGTCCCACTGCTAGGATGGCAAAGATGATGGATGTAGCAAGTCTATTGCACCAGTTGGGCCCGCATCCCATTGGTAAAAGGGGGGGGCTTGTCCTGTGTGCCAGCCCCTGGCAACTGCCTGCTCAGAGCAGATGGTTCGTATTAAAGTAAAATGAAATTGCAAAGTAGTGCCATTAACAAGTACATTTTAGGCATCACTGATTCCATCATATTCTTAAAATGGAAATAACTAAGTGTGCGCATTGATGTGTGGCACATCTGTTCCCCAGCAGACGGGGCGTGGGTCGGGCCCAACGGGATCTGCATTAAACATTATTTACTGGGTGATGTGGCCACAGGAAAAGGCCAGGGCTCATTGTTTGTTTGCAGATACCGAGTCCCTGGTGGATTTGGATTTTCACATCCCCTTTCTAAAAATGTAAATGCCTAGTGGGATTAGCTCTCTTCTCCGAGACTGGGGAGGGGAGAACGAGTGTAGCAGAGATGGAACTGAACCTCGTACCAAAGCGATGGCTGCAGACACTAGAACTTGAACTGAGCAAAAGCTTCATCCTTCTGTGGCTGATTAAAGCTGCTGTTTGTTTCCAGGTCAACAAAAGATGAGAGAAAGGGGCAAGTGTCTGTGAGAGAAACCAGGAGTCCCTGAAGAAGTGTGTGGGAAGGGGTTAGAGAGTGTCTGAGTTAGGACAGAGATCTGCATCTAGGCCTGCAAACTGTGCATGGGGACCAAATATGAGCCCAGGGTGTCCTTTGTTTGTGCTGCATATAAAAGACTTCTAGTGTAAGACCTTCCTGCTCCAGATGTGGTGTGGAACTGCATACTGGGATTGCTCGCCAAGCCACCCTGGGAGTTCAGCTAACTTCAAAGCTTCTAGAAACACTTTATCTCTTGGGTCCAATGTTGGGGGGGGGGGAGGTTTGCCACATGTCCTCAACTCCCACTGCACTTTGGGCAGTTGGGCACTCAGGACCTGGCAGGATTAGGGGCTGTCCATAAATTATGCAGTGCATTAGGGCACGGGTAGATAGGCGCTTAACTTTGCATGGTTGTTTGTTCTAGGAGGGGTGGGGTAGGTCTTGAAAATCACCCTAATTTGTGTTATGTAGTATGGACAGCTTCTTGGATCTCTCCCCCAGGTATTTTGACCTGAATGCAGTGAGGTTCCCATTATTTCCATCTCGCTATCTCAGCTCCAGCAGAGGTGTGGGGTTGGGTGGCTGCCGTCAGGTGCAGGACATGACTGTTTTGCTTGTGGCTTTGGACAGGGTGGGGGCAGTGAGAGCAAACAGCAGAGTAAGTTAGAAAAATGGAGAGAGGGAGGGCACTGTGCCAGGTACTGTATAAATGCACAGCAAGAGTCGAAACCTACCCCAGAGAGATCGGGGTGGGGGGACTGGGGCACAAAGAGGTGGGGGTGATGTGCCTGAGCTCACCAAGAAGGCAAAAGGCAGAGCAAGGGATAGAATGGAGATCTCTGACTCCCAGACCAGTGGTCTATCCACTAGACCACCCAGCTCATGTCATTTATCGCCTTCCCCACCCGAAACTTGGTCTTACCAAAATTTCACTTCCCTGCTTTTAGCAATTCTTTCCTTAGAGGCCCAGCCACATCATCCTGGGCCCCCTCTTGCTTTTATCAGGTAGCCCTGCTGTGTTCAGTGGGCTTCCATCAACAAACTTGAAAGGGGAACATGGACGTTTCATTTCAGCCATTGAGGACGTGAGTTGAAAAGTTTGCTGTCTCCATCCCAACCCCCAGCGTTGGTGGTAAACAGCTGGCCGGTGATCTCACTGGCTGGTGGCCCAATCTGTCAATTGCCTTTAGGCTGCACTGTCCCGAAACAAATCTCACCCTACATGTGTAATGGAGTGGGAGAGACCTAATGTACTGCTGACAGTGCGTAAGCCCCTCATTTCTCCCCAAGAGTTTGAAGAGGGGGCCCCTCGATGGCAAATGTGTAACTTGGCCCCAGGGAATCCAGCATTTCTTTGACCACTTTCCCTTTAAGAACAGCAGAAAAATCACCAAATTAGAAAATGGCCCATTTGCTTGAGCAAATACAAAGGCATGTTTGACTCTGCCCTGCTGCGAACTGGAGCCCTGAAACAGACGCTTATAGTTCTGGGAGCCAGGAACCTGCTGGCATGGTCCCTTCAGCAGCTGCTGTGTCTAAATTAGTCCCTCCCACTTGTTCACCAGTATCCCTCCTTCTTGCATCTGAGAACAGGCTCTCTTGGGTCCCCATCCCTGTAATCTCCTTGCTGAGAAAGGTGCACACTGTTATGAGTTCATCTCTCTTCCCTAGAAAACTCATACTGCTTGACTAGTCATCAGTTGTGGGCCTGAGGAGGAATCCTGTTGAAATCCATTAGAGCTGGGTGGGAAATGGTTTTCCCATCCTGCAAAACTTTTTGAGGTTTCCCACATCCCAGGTGAGTGCCAGACCTACTGGGCTATCAGGTCAGTCTCCCAATGGGGCCAATGAATATTTCATTATTCATACAGAGGAACAGCTCCAACAGGAGTGACTGAGAAAGATTGGGGACTTAAACCAGGGTCTCCCAGAAGAATCCCTTGACCACCATGTGACTGACTATTCTGGGGCAGGTGGGTGGTTTTCACTCACTTCAGTCTCTCACCAGAAATTCCCACCTAGATGTGAGATATCGTTCCTGTTGAAACTGACTTGTTCCTGTGAAAACTTTAAACTTTGCCCAATTGACATTTTCTGCTGCAAAGCTGTATGGGAGAAAAAAAAATGCTGACCAGCTGTAAAAGCAACCAATGTGTTTTCAGTTTAGTAACTGCATGGTGTGAGGAAGGGTGGGGGTCTCAAGCCCTGAGGGAGCCAATGGAGCAGTGGGACAAAGGAGGGGACCTACTAGCACTGTGGAGGCCAAAGGCAGGGCAGGGGATGCCATTCGTTCTGCATGAACAAGGCTTAAGTGAGATGGGTCTGGGACAGCTAATGGGCCAAGAAATCCAGCTCGCTGTTTGCACCTCTTTAAGGGTCTGGGGCCGAGTTGTCGCTCTCCCCTCCATTGTGTCCAGTGTCTCTCAAAATTGGGCAGCTGTAGATGATGCAATAAAGAAACCAGCATCCGGGGCATACAATGCCTTTGAGGAGTTCCTGAAAGATGTTTGACCTGCATTATGCAGCAGCCTTTGGACAGCAGGAGCAGTTGTCTAATCACTCGTGGGTAGAAGGGCCACTTGGATCGAGGCATCAGGGCTATGAGGCCCATATGCTGTTATGTGAGCATTTCCCATATCCAAGCACAGTGAGGGATCATATTTGGTTGTGTGCGTCTGATCATCACTGAAAGCAACTTTGGTGCGGAAATCTTGTCTGGAGTGGGAAGGTGTTTTGGGCCATAGAATGTTACTATTATTCTTGTTGATATTGTCTGACTTCATGCACTGGGCACTGTACTAAGCCATAGGAAGGCCCAAATCTGTGCTCTGAAGGGTTCCAACAGATCTTTGATTCAAGGGCTCATGCACAGCACTTGCACTGATACACATTTGAGCCCAAACCACTCCTGTATGAAGAAGAAACCTTTGAACAGCTGCACCAGCACTGTACAAAAAATTCAAACCAGTGCTGGCACACAGAATATTAGAGCTTGGGCAAAGCTGGCTTTCTGGCCTGTAAGCTGATGTTGCAGGCTCATTAATTCTGGCAAGGCTTTTAAACCACTTTGATTCCTAAACTAAGCCCTTGGATGCGTGAGACTGAAATGCTTGTCATGCAGCATTACCTGTGGACTTGTGTACTGTAGTAGAGTTGTTTAAGAGGTGGGGTTTACTGCTTCAGTGGCAGAGCCGGTGGGAAATTTGCTGGTGGAATGGTCTTCCATTGGAAAATGCTTATTTTGTTAAAAGGTGAAGCATTTCACAGAACCATAGAAAATAAATCTGAAGGGAGCGTTCTGCCATGGCTCTGTTTTAATCTTTTCAGGCCAGAGCGTTTTGTTCTTTATTTCAAACCATTTTCAAATGTCTATAATATAATCCAAAAGAAACCTTTGAAAAGTCAAAATTGGAACAAAACATTTAGACTTTTCAGAAATGAAGTGTTTCAATTGACCCCAAATGACAAAATTTCAAAAAAAAAAAAAAAGTGATTTTCATTATGTTTTGGCCTGGAAAAAACTTCTAAAAGCACAGAATCTCCTGTAAAATGGAAAACCCAGTTCCTTCCCAGCTCTTAGTGGGAGCTTCTCATTACTGGGTCACAGGTGAGGTTGAACGGCATTGCTATTTATTATTGTAGGTAGTAGAGCAGCACGGCTGTACTACCTACACTACAAATGTTAACTATTATTTGTGCTATTATGTTAAAGCAGTACCCTATGGTGCTAGGCGGTGTACAGACACACAGTTGGAGGCAGTCTCTGACTCCAATGAGCTTAGTCTACATTACACTGGTGAGGCCGCATCTGGAATACTGTGTCCAGTTTTGGGCTCCCCACTACAGAAAGGATGTGGACAAATTAGAAAGAGTCCAGCAGAGGGCAACAAAAATGATTAGGGGCTGGGGCACATGATTTATGAGGAGAGACTGAAGGAACTAGGCTTATTTAGTCTGCAGAAGAGAAGACTGAGGGGGGATTTGATAGCAACCTTCAACTACTTGAAGGGTTGCTCCAAAGAGGAGGGAGCTAGGCTGTTCTGGTTGGTAACAGAGGTCAGAACAAGGAGCAATGGTTTCAAATTACAGCTGGGGAGGTCAAGGTTGGATATTAAGAAAAAATTTCTCACTAGGAGGGTGGTGAAGCATTGGAATGGGCTTGGAAAGGGAGGTGGTAGAATCTCCATCTTTGGAGATTTTTAAGGCTCGGTTAGACAAAACCTTGGCTGGGGTGATTTAGGGGGAGTGGTCCTGCTTTTTAGCAGGGGGTTGGACTAGATGACAGTGGCAGAGGCGGGGAGACAGGGCAAGTGACTCACTCCAGGTCACACACTAGGTCAGTGGCAAAACTGAGACCTTAACCCTGAGCTCCTTCCTAGTCCAGTGCATTTCCTACACTGCCTCCTGTGAGCTACTTGGTGGCCTCTGTGTTGAGTTGCTGGTCTCAGTCCAGATCTAGGTAAGAACCAGCCATATTAAAGTTGGCTTCCTTTTGTAGCAGGTTCAGACTGTGAGATCTGAAAAGGGCACAGAGCCCAAAGTCACTTTTTAGAGTGGGTTCCCCTGGCACATCCGTGGGCACCGCCTGGTGGTGCTGTCCTGTCCTGTGCAAGTATAGAGCATGGCAGATGCCAGAAAGCCGGCTTGAAAATGAACGGTAGGAAAAAGAAATGGAAAAAAACAGGGCAGAATTGGGGGACAGACAAACAGCTAAGAGATGCGGCAGAAGGAAAGTTTGGCCCTGACCTTGGCTCTTCTGGTTTGTGACGTGACTTCCTGTTCTTTAAAGAGATTTTTCTTGCCAGAGAATCCTGCTGTCCAGGAAGGCTATAAAAGACCTGTTATTTACCAGGCCAACTGGCAAAAATCCTCCTGCCCTCCCTGGCAGCTGAGCCCTGTTATTGATTTATAGCCAAACAGGGCCAACTCAAAGCCGTCTGGTCGTGCCTGTAGGCTCACTCTGCATGGAGGAAAGTATTGTAATCAGCGGGCAGCATGAAGCCTGAGCCTCGCAGAGCTGGGGCCCTGGTTAACACAGCTGTGGGGGAGGAGGTACCTCACTAACTTCCCATCTGCCCTGGGCTCAGTTCAGAACTGCCTCTGCTGGCCAGGGCCAAGTGTCCATCGTGATCTGGTCTCCTCTGGCCATTGTGAGCAAGCAGCTGTCCTTCACTGGGTCCCATTTGCCCCCGGCCCTGCACCGTGGGGAGTGTGGTAATTCTGTCCTGGCAGGAAAGGTTGCTGGGAGGGCAGAGGGAAGTTGGGAAAGTGTTGACGTGAGGGGACAGGAAGGTGGGAGGGTAAGGGCAAGGCAGGGAGTTCAGGTAACTTGGAGGTGAGTGGGTGGAGACTGGAGGGAAGGGATGGCTTTGGGAAATGGGAGTGGGGAGAGAGAGCTGGCTTGGGAGCTGGGGACAGCAAGGGCAGACGGCTGGCCTATGCCCCATTTCCCCTGGCCGTGAGCAAACCTGAGAGCTTTGGCTCAGAGTGATGTAGCACAATCCCTGATGTCATGTACCCACAGTACTTTTGTAGGTCCTCTCCTGCCTTATCTACTTTGTGTTTCTTGACTCTTGGAGAGTGTTGTAAATAAAAAGATTTTGACATTCACACTGGTGCCTCCATTGGTCTGTTTGCTGCGGTGCTCACATCACTGTTGGCAGGTATTTTTGGATCTTTGAAAAGCTCTGAGAAAACGTCAATTGACTGCGGGCCAGATTCTCTAGTACCTTGCATTGTGTGTCACCATTGACGTGAGTCCAATATGCATGCCCAGTGCCCTCTAATCTAGTCTTTCACACCTACGGGCCCTCTCTTTGCACTGGGACGAGTCACTCCACAGGCTGCAGGCCAAGGTCAAGATTAGAGGACTTCACCATCTCAGACAGAGGTTCTGAGCCCATTACTGGAGTGTGGGGGTGAGGTTCTGGGCCCTGCAATGTGCAGATCAGACCAGATGATCATGATGGTCTTTTCTGGCCTTTAGAGCTGTGCATCAGGAATCAGGGCCTGATGTTGGGTGCCAAGCTCCATTGCTAGCTCTAATTCCCTAAAGGGGAGGTGGTGGTGGGGTGATATTTAAGAGTTTGGTAGGACAAGCCAGGCCTTCTCAATCCATTCACAACACTTCTCAGGATGGCTGATCACCATTTTGTGCAGTGATGAGTGTCTTACAGGATTACAGTTTAGCTGCTGGCTATAGCATTTTATTCCGAGGTACCCCCTGGCGTGCTGCTGGTAAGGATTACATGGCAGCTCATCCTTGTCTGTTAACACTAAAGTTCATCCTGAAGTTGCACATTTCCTTGAAAGAAAGTAAAATATTCTTATTCCTTTTTGACCTGAGCAGCTAATCAAAGTTTGGGGCCCTGGGGATATTCCCCTTGGAAGGAGAAATCGATGGAGTCTGGTATTTTCTTTGATGCTATCTTGTTTAGTTAGAAAGAATGTAGAGATATTCTGAGGGTGTGAGTGCAGAAGAAATGAAGATTAAATGGAGCGGTTCCTTACACTGCTGTCCCCAACCCTCCCCAGCCCCAAAGTACTCCCAAGTCTTTTCCAGCGTCACCCTGTGATCCCAGGCACCTGCTTGGCTCCTGTCTCTCTGTTCTCATTTCTCCCACCCACCCCTCTGATGTGCTAATACCTCCCCCAGCCCCAAACTCTGCCCAGGTGATGCTAGTCTCAGGGCAGACTTTATTAAGTTTAATCTTGGCTGCAGCCTCTTAACTGTTTCATACAAGTTTTTTAAATGGAGGCCCCATCATGTGGCCTTTCAAGGGTTTAATTCAGCCCAAACTCAGCTTTCACCCAGCTCATAGCAGTGTGGTTCCAGGGAGCCCAATAACAGGTAGTGGGAGGAGCTAAACCCAGTGCTGGCCTGCTGAGCAAGCCCCATAGGAACTAGAAGTGGGGCTGCAAGGAAGGAAATGGTGTCTGCAGGCTGAGCCAGGGAGAACCTGCTGGTTTATGAGGCCCACGAGGAATGCAAGTGCTGCTTTGCCTCTGGGAGTAACTGCTGGATTGGCCCAGGCTTTGTGGAGCTCTGCTCTGGTGCAATGACTTGACTCCTTTGCTGTAGGTTTAAGCTCAGGGCAGGCTGTGGAAAAGGCAGGTGATTAGCTGGGCTGGTGCCTGAAACTCCATGGCTCTGAGTTTCCTCTGAAGCGTCATCTGGCTCATGAGGCAGGGGTTAAAGTAAGGGGGAGTGCACTGGAATGCAGTTCTGGGGCCCCCAAATTTGAGTGGCCAGAGTTCTGGGGTCCCTAAAACTAGAAAAATCTGGTGGAACACATGTTCCACCCTGCCCTGGCTGCTGGCAGGTCCTATGCCCCACTGTTGTTAATCACAATACTTATTGTGTTATGCAGCGTTTGCTAGTTTGTGACAATAATTGCTATAGACATAAATGCCATATAAAATTATAAATATTTTTATGGAGCGATAACTGATGCATGTGGTACTGAGAAGTGGTTGCAAATGCCTACCTGGGCTGGGGCCCGCACATGCATGAAGGGGGCCCAGAGATTAGGAGGGTTCTGGGGCCCATCAAATTATATTTTAACCACTGTCGTGACTGGACTGGAGAAGGTCAGTGTATCCTGTGCCTGCCGAGCATGATTTGGCAGCATCTCCTCACATGTCTGACCTCCCCTCACCCCCACTTTTCCTCCTCCAGAAGGGAAGGATACTGAGTGCTGTGTAAGTCTTGCTAACAGGCAGCTTTTTCCCTTTTGGTCCCTTTTTATCTAGCCATGAAACTGTGATGCCTCTATCTTCTCTGTCCTGGACTTCTAACTGTCTCAAGGCTTTACCTCTGAACAGTCAGCAGCTATTTTACTGTTCTGGGTGTTGCAGTGAGAGACTCATGCTGCCCTCTCCTCTTGAGTGGAGACTCACTTTTGTTCTGGTTTTAATTCCCACTGACAGTAAGACATGGGCATGGTTGCTCTCTGTATGTGAAAACCTAAGCAGGGCCCCTTTTACTCCTGATTCTGCAGATGTGAAATCTATCCCTTACTAAAGAAGGGCACTCCAGACCCCAAGCTTTTTATCCCCCATGGTTATTCAGAAAAGCTTCCACATGTCGACTGAGGCCTGCCTGCATTGTGGGGGGCTTGAAAACAATGGCTCTGAGAGGAGTGAAATCCACTGACGCAGATTATGGTATCTGTAGTGTTAGGCACTTCGCTGTCAATTTATTTTAGCATTCAATGCATCTCCTTTTGCAAACCCAAACTGACTCCCTCACTCCCTGGGTGCCCCCAGCCCCAACTGCCCATGCCTAAAGGTTTAAATCCTGCATTTTCCTCCCTGACAACTGGCTTAAAACAACTCTGAATTCTGCAGCAGGCCACACATTAAAAATGTAGGGGGCAGAGTAGGGTAAACCAAACTGAAGATCAGATTAAATACTGGCAGCCATATGCTGTGCAGAGTGAGTTACTCATTCTCATCTTTAATTCAGGAAAAATCTCAGTCTCCATAAAACATATCAAAAGTTGATCCAGGCTCTCCAGCCTGCTGCACGAGGAGCAGAGCAGAATTACTTGCTGCCCTCTCTGTGGGCCTCAGGTGTCCGTGCTGTTGTGCGTTACACAGGTGCATGGTGTTCTCCTTAGTGTTAATGTGATTGCCGCATTGAAAGACAGTTATATTTGGCCACTAGCGCCTGCTGGGCTAAGCAGTTGCTCCAAGCCTCTTCCAGGTGTGGCTCTTGTATTAATCAAAGCTCCTGATCCCATTAAAGAAAAAAGGAGCACCTGACAACTCTTGGCGGGCAGAGTCAGCTGGCTGTCAGGCATGGAGTGCTGGATTGTAGAGGAAACAAAGGGTTAAGAGTAAGTTTTTCTAGCAGTACTGGGGTGCTGACCTCTAGGCGTGTGTCTAGGTTGGAGTTAAAAACCGGTGGCTAGCCTGGGCTCATGGGGGACTTGGGCTACAGGGCTGTTTAATTGCAGTGTAGATGCTCAGGCTAAAGCATGGGCTCCAGGACCTTCCATCCTTGTGGGGTCTTCAAGCCTGAAGTGTGAGCTGCAGTCCGCTGGTATGGGCCAGTCACAGATCTTTCAGTGCCGTGAAGACAGTCCCTGGGAGACCAGGCATCCTCTGATTGTGATGGTAAATACAAACTCAATCTCTCTCCCCATAGAACTTTTCATCCCTAGCTCTCGAAGCACTTCACAAAGCAGCGCAGGCATCTTTGACCCCATTTTCCAGCTGGAGGAAACTGAGGCACGAGGCAGGAAAGTGACTTGCCCAAGTCACCCAGCAGTGGTAGGCCAGTGGCAGGCTAGAAGCAGAACTCAGGTCTCCAAGCCCCAGTCTGCTGCTCTGCCCACTAGCCCATACAGAATGGGAGCTGGAGAGTAGGGAGTGGGCCAGGCTGAAGCCCTTGGGTAAAGGGTATGGGGAATCTTGGCAGAATTTGTTGGCTTGCAGGGAAGCTGGTGAGTGTGTCCTTTGCCTGGGCCTGCCAGTTGGCTAGAGCAGTGGTTCTCAGCCTTTTGCAGGTTGCAACACCCTTGGGTGACATATTTTGACCCTATAGGACACACCACCCCACCCCAGGCCAAATCCAGCCATCTCCCTGGCTCACCGTGACACACTTACCACTGTGTGGTGATACAGTAATGTGTCCCAACACCGTTGGTTGAGAACCACTGCTCTAGAGTCCATGCCACGTGGATGGCAGCAGCATTTCCAGCTGACTCTTGTCTGTAGCTGGGCTGTAGGATTCCTGTCACACCATGAACCTAAGAGGTACCACCTTGGGGACTTATGCCTGGACCTTTAAACAGGCTGCTCATAAAAACCCTGTTTGGACATTTACAGTGTGCCATAAAAGCAGAGTTACTTCTGATCCCAGCACCAGCCAGCCACAGGCCTAAAAAAAAATGTCTAGCAGTGCTCCAATAATCTGCTATTCCTGCTACAGCCCAACATGTCCACTGCACAGGGGCGATAGAGGGAGTGGAGCAGTCTGTCTCCTTCAAATGCCTCCTGCAGACCCACTTGACACGCTTGAGTAGTTTTGTCTGGGACCCAGCAGGCCTGATAGGAATCAACCCTTTAAATAGTTTTCATCCAGCCTTGATCAGATCATCCCGGTAACAGGAAGCAGGGCTGTTCGCAGGGAACTGCTTTGCTACCTCAGGAGGGGATTAACCCATTCTGTGGGCTGGAGCAGCCTGGGAATGGATTATTAGTGAGAGAGCTGGAAGAAAGATGGCACTGACACATTTAATGGTCCCGGTTGCCTCCTAATATCACTGCACACAGCCCACAAATGCTGGGCCTGATGCTGATCTTGCTGATGCTGGTGTCAATCTGGAGTGGTGCCACTAGGGAGAGAGAGTTGCACAGATGTACTTCAGAGCAGGCTCTGGTTTAAAGAGCATGTTATGGAGGAAGATACAAGGTGGGGCAGTGTACAGAAAGCCCCATCTAAAGCCCATGGGTGTGAAAGGGGTGGTTCCCGCTGACAGGCCTTGAATCACTCCTTGGGGGTGGGATTTCTAGAAGCACTCAGTGCTGGCCCCGTTCTGCCATCACTGCAGTGGATAGTCAAAATCCCATCGAGTACAGTGGGAGCAGAGCTTGGCCAATGTGGGGTGCTTCTGGGAACCCCACCTAGACAGCACCTCCCCAGGGAAGATCTAGAAGGTATTAAAGCAGCCCTAGGGTTGGAGAGACAGCTCTACATTTAGGAGCAAATTCCCCTCTGTGTTCTACCAGGGTTAATCCAGTGGTTGGCTCTGGTGGCGTTAGACACAATTGGGTCCAAGATCCACTTTCTCCCTTTCCTAGCTCTACATTTCAAATCCCCCACTCCACATCTCTTGCTCTCCCCCTCCTGGGGTTTACAGGTGTTTTACTCAGCAATAGGGAGCGATTAAATCTTATGCTGCAACACAGTCTCTCTGCCTTGCATTCTGGGCCCTCCTGATCCCCACACAGTTACACAAACACTAGCATGTGGGATGACACGTTTCCCTTTCTCTTCTACATATTAACCCTTTCTCACTTGCCCATTTTTTTTTCTTAAACATTCCACTCCCCTCCCAGGACACACATCTATTCACAACTTCTCAATGTGATCACTGTGAGTGTGTCTGGGCACACACTCCTCTGCCATAAGAACTCCTGGTGCATGAGCAGAGATGTGTGAAGTGGTGGTCATGGCATCTATAGAGTTGGTGGGTAGGGTGGCAGACAGTTGCATCTAGTAGTTATAGAGTTCAGTCAATCATCAGTTCCCGGACAGTCCCAAATGGCTCATCAGGAAATGTCTTCTGCCTTTGATGATTGACATGAGGTCAGTCAAAGAGGATGATTCACTTTCTTTCGTTCCCTGGCAATTTGTCACCTCGGAGATGATATGTCTCAGTGGCACAAACAGCTTTCGAATGGAGCACAACAGGGCTCTGGAGCACTTTTCAAGGAAGCTTGCCCCCATAATTCTCCATTTCATCTCTTACTGGATTAGCTCAGGTTTGTTTTTTTAGCTATTATGTGTCGGCTGAAGCCTTTGAGTATGCAAGGGTGATGGATGTGGGTTTGGGAGGCTGGTGTTTAGTTGGCACACAGTCTAGGGAAACTTGGAGGGTTTGCAGCAAGTATTTGTGCTAATGCCAGTCCAGAATGCCTGTCTTTCTGTTTGTCTTGAGTTACAGAGAGTTTATTGTTCTATCAGCTATGCACAAAAATATTGCATAGTGCTGCACACAAGAGGCATTGGGAAAGGGGTGTTGAGGCCAGTTGCTGAAATATTAGCCACTAAGCTGGCTAATTGGGGAAAAACAATCAGAGACAGAGGATTAAAAAGTAAACCCAGTAAAGTCTAATATAAAGATCTACAGCACCTTTGCCCTGGACTGTGGGGTCATCAAAGGATTCAAATTCCAACCCTTGAATTGGGATGAGGAGTGCTCACAGCTAAGAGTTCTCCTTCGAGTAATTGCTCACGTCGACTCCAATTAAGTGTGCTTGCGCATCGTGCATGGCTGTCGGAAAGAATTTCCCTAGCAACCCGGAGGGTCGGCTACAGAGCACCCTGGAGTCGTGCCTCCGTGGCACCCTTTATAAGGGCTCGCCAACCCTCCCCTCGCCAGTTCCTTCTTACCGCAGTGACGGCTAGTCAGATCTTGGCTCTCTCATTGTAGAGATCCGCCCTAGCATTCTAATTTCTTGATCTAAAGTTAGTTAGTTAGTCTTAATTGTTTTAGTTCTTATTAGTTTTTAGTTAGTCAGTAATTGCTCAGCCCAGGGGCCGGGGCATGCCTCGAGCTCCAGGCTTCAAACAGTGTGTGGAGTGCAACAAGCCCATGCCCAGGAGTGATCCGCACTCCACGTGTCTGAAATGCCTGGGAGAAAAGCACTTGGGGGAGAAGTGCAAAATCTGTAAGTCGTTCTGGCCCAGAACGCAAAAAGATCGATCCCAGAGACTGAAGGTACTTCTCATGGAAGCGGCACTTAGACCCTCCCCCAGAGCCCCGGCGCCTACCGTGGTCTCAACACTGACGAAGAGTTCCCCGGCACCGGTGCCCTTGGGGCAGAGCAAGAACAAGGGAGATAGGCACCGAGTAACATCGGTACTGAAACCGAGCTCCCGGCACCGGTCATCGTCGCCAGTACCAAGGAAGAGGCACCGCGCGGACAGAGGCCGGTCGCCACCTTCCAAAGACAGCGTGAGGGGTAAGGATACGGTGCGACCCATGTTGGGCCGCGTAGTTGCCACCCCAAGAACGCCTAGGCCGTCGACTCCGCCCCGGGACATGGGGCCGTCGAGTCCGGCACCGGAGACCTCTCCCGGACGGGAATTAGTGGAGGATGTGGAGATTACGAGATCTCCCTCCACACCAGAGACATTCGAGGCTGCCAGAGAGCTCATAGAGAGCACGGTACCGCACCGCAGCGACTCGGGCTCCACGACCGCCACCCTGGCATCGGGTAAGCCTCGTCAGTCGAGAGGCAAGCCCACTCCGATGCCAGCCCATCACTCCCCCCGGCACCGCTCCCCGACGCTGAGATCCATGGCACCGCCATGGTCCCCAAGGAGCGAGTCGCCATCGGAGTCAGAGGCGGGGCCGTTCGTCGTCCCAGCACCACAGAGAAGCGTTTCAGGCACCGTGGGGCAGAACCCCCAGTAATTGACCCTTCTGGACACCATGGGCCTACCATCAGTCCAGAGGGGGTCAGTCATCTCACTCCCTCTCCATGGCACCGACCTTCTCCAGACCACTCAGTCGGTCCAAAACAGTCTCCCGTCCAGACACGGCACCGGAAGGAGATCAGCACCCACTGCGCAGCACGGCACCGCAGAGCGCCTATGCCGAGCCCCCACCCGAGGACATCGGCACTGCAGCCTGTGCCTCGATGCCGTGGGAAACCCTTGATGAAGAGGAACCCTCTCTCATCAAAGGATCCTCATCTTCGTCGCCAGACGAGGCGGTGGCCGGATCAACCCCAGCTCCCCCATCGGAGGACGGTAGAACGCACCAGGATCTTCTCAGGAGGGTAGCCCTCAACCTGGGCATCCAGGCTCAGGAGGTCGTCGAGGACACTCAGGACCCAGTGACTGACATTTTGGCCTCCACAGGTCCCTTGAGGGTGGCTCTGCCATTGATAAAAACTATAGATAGGACTATGAAGTCGATCTGGCAGACCCCCTGTTCTGTGTCACCCACCCCAAAGAGGGTAGAGCGTAAATACTTTGTACCACCTAAGGGATATGAGTACCTATACACTCACCCTACTCCCGGGTCCTTAGTTGTCGCGGCTGCTAACGACAAGGAAAGGCAGGGGGCCCAGGCACCAACACTGAAGGCCAAGGATGCCAAGAGGCTGGACTTATATGGCCAAAAGGTGTACTCTATGGGGGGCCTACAACTAAGGGTGGCAAACCAGCAGGCCATCCTGAGTAGGTACACCTTTAATTCCTGGAGCTCGGTGGAAAAGTATGCGAACGCATTACCGCCTGACTCAAAAAAGGAATTCACGGCGTTAACAAACGAGGGTAAGGAGGTGGCAAAAGCCTCTCTCCAGACAGCTTTGGACGCAGCGGATGCAGCGGCCCGTGTAATGGCCTCGGGGATCTCCATGCACCGTAGCTCCTGTCTGCAAGCATCGGGGCTCCCATATGAGGTCCAGCAGACCGTGCAGGACCTCCCTTTCGAAGGCCAATCGCTCTTTTCCGAGCAAACAGACTCAAAACTCCATAGCCTCAAAGATTCTAGAGCAACTCTAAAATCCTTGGGGATGCATACCCCTTCTACACAGAGGCGCCACTTTAAGCCCCTACCACCACCGCGCCCCTACCAACAACACCAAAGACAGGACTCAGGCCACAGGAGGGGCAGAAACAACAACAGTGGAAATAACAGGAAGAGGTCGTACCCTCCTTTGGGAAAGAATGATGGCCCCCCCGGGCAAGTCTCAGGGCCCAAAACAGGGCTTTTGAAGGACCGCCCGAGGATGGAGTACCAGTCCACAAGGATCTAACCCCGCTGTTTCAAAACCGCTTATCCCATTTCTGCCATGCGTGGGCCTATATTACAACGGACAGATGGGTCCGGTGCACTGTAGAGGTGGGATATTCTATCCAATTCCACTCTACACCCTACCCCCGCCCTCCCAAATCCCCGTCCCTCTTCAGGGACCCCTCTCACGAACACCTCTTTCGCAAGGAGGTCCAACAGCTCCTAAACCTAGGGGCAGTCGAAGAGGTCCCAGCAGAGCTAAGGGGGAAGGGATTCTACTCAAAGTACTTTCTGATCCCAAAGGCAAAGGGAGGCCTCAGGCCAATTCTGGACCTCAGGTGCCTGAACATGTTCATAAAGAAGCTCAGATTCCGCATGATCTCCCTAGCCTCGATCACTTCCTCATTGGATCCAGGGGATTGGTACGCCACCCTTGACCTCAGGGATGCGTACTTCCACATATCGATCATCCCGAGGCACAGAAAATTCCTGAGATTTGTAGTAGGAAACAAACATATCCAGTTCACAGCACTCCCCTTCGGGCTGTCCACGGCACCCAGGGTCTTCACGAAATGCATAGCGGTGGTGGTGACCTTCCTCAGAAAGTGGAGAGTGCATGTGTTCCCATATCTGGACAATTGGCTGGTGAAAGGGAAATCCAGCAGACAGGTGGAGGAGCACATAGACCTTATAAAACATACTTTCAACAACCTCAGTCTGTTAATAAACTTAAAGAAGTCCACTCTGGTGCCAACTGAGAAAATAGAGTTTATTGGAGCGATTGTGGATTCCATCACCTCCACAGCGTCCCTCCCACCGGCACGCTTCCAAAGTATCGGCACCCTAATAGAGGATCTGTCTCTCCACCCCATGACCACAGCTCGGACATGCCTAAGGCTGTTGGGCCACTTCGCGGTGTGTACCCAGGTTGTTCCTCATGCCAGACTACACCTAAGACCTATGCAACTCTGGCTAGCCTCAGTGTATCGACTATCCAGGGACCCACTGGACAAGGTGGTAACCGTTCCACCTCACATTCTGACGTCCCTACAGTGGTGGACAGTCAAGAAGGTGGTGTGTACGGGGGTACCGTTTCAGAAAATGCAACCAACCCTAACTCTAGTAACGGACGCGTCAGACCTCGGATGGGGAGCCCATCTAGGTCGCCTGAAAACTCAGGGCCTGTGGATCCATCAGGACCTGTCCAGTCACATCAATGTGAGGGAGCTGCAAGCAGTGTCCCTAGCATGTCAGGCCTTCAAACACCATCTAAGGGGCCAGTGCGTGGCCGTAAAGTCAGACAATATAGCAACTGTCTTCTATATAAATAGACAAGGAGGGGCCCGCTCCTCCCCCCTCTGCAGAGAAGCCCTAGCCCTTTGGCGATTCTGCATTCCCCGGGGAATCCACCTGGAAGCTTCCTATCTTCCAGGAGCCCAGAACACCCTGGCGGACTCCTTGAGCCAGGCTATTCTGGCTCACGAATGGTCTCTACACCAAGACGTGGTCCAGTCCATCTTCCAGACATGGGGGACTCCCCGTCTAGACCTCTTTGCCTCAAAGGACAATGCCAAGTGCAGGAAATTCTGCTCTTTCCATGGCCTGAGCAAGGGCTTGGTGGCGGATGCCTTCCAAATCACATTGAACGGCGAACTCCTCTACGCGTTTCCCCCGTTTCCGCTGATTCATTTGGTACTGTCAAAATAAAGAGGGACAAGTCATCACTCATACTAATTGCCCCAGCGTGGCCACACCAACCCTGGTTACTAATTGCCCCAGCGTGGCCACGCCAACGCTGGTTCCCCACCCTCCTGGACCTGCTGATGGTGGCACCCATCAACCTACCGCCGTTTCCAGACCTACTTACCCAAAAGAAGGGCGCAATACGCCACCCGGACCTCCAGTCGCTCCACCTAATGGTGTGAAAGCTCCATGGCTGAGCCAGAAGGAGATGCAATGCTCGAGTCTAGTGAGGGAAATCCTGATGGAAAGCAGGAAGCCCTCTACAAGTTCAACTTACCTGTCCAAATGGAAACGCTTTACCATCTGGTGCGAGGGGCGGTCACTGTCTCCCAAAGAAGCCAGCCTTCCTGCTATACTCGATTACCTCCTCCATCTTAAGCACGAAGGACTAACCACGTCCTCACTAAAGGTCCACTTAGCAGCCATTTCTGCCCTACATCCACCGATAGAAGGCAGCTCGGTCTTCTCAAATGCTATAGTGGGCTGTTTCCTTAAGGGGATAGCTAAAAGGTTTCCCCAGACCGTGGAACCAGTTCAACAGTGGGACTTGAACCTAGGACTTTGGGCACTTACTAAAGCCCCCTTCGAACCTCTAGCGACATGCCCCGAACTCTACCTCTCATGGAAGGTCACATTCCTAGTGGCAATTACATCTGCCAGGAGAGTCTCTGAGTTAAGAGCCCTCACATCAGAACCACCGTATAAGGTGTTTTTCAAGGACAAAGTCCGATTACAACCACACCCAGCCTTTCTACCTAAGGTGGTCTCTGCTTTCCATACGAACCAGGACATCTTCCTGCCGGTGTTCTACCCAAGGCCTCATACCTCAGACCGAGAGCGGGCCCTACACTCGCTCGACGTAAGGAGGGCCTTTGCCTTCTATGTCGAAAGGACAAAAGCTTTCAGAAAGTCCCCACAACTGTTCGTGGCCATAGCCGACAGAATGAAGGGGCTCCCGGTCTCAGCACAGACAATCTCATCCTGGATTACATCGTGCATAAAGACATGCTATGGGCTAGCAAACAGACCAGCCCCAAAGATTACGGCCCATTCGACAAGGGCCCAGGCCACCTCGACAGCCTTTGCAGCTCGCATACCAATCCAGGACATCTGCAGGGCAGCAACCTGGTCCTCAATCCACACGTTCGCAGCCCATTATGCGATCACCCAACAAGCAGCAGAGGACGCAGCGGTCGGCAGGGCAGTGCTGAAGTCCGTAAGAAGTTGACCTCCGGCCCCTCCTCCGGTAAGTGCTTGGGAATCACCTAATTGGAGTCGACGTGAGCAATCATTCGAAGGAGAAAAGACGGTTACTAACCTTTTTCTGTAACTGTCATTCTTCGAGATGTGTGCTCACGTCCACTCCAAACCCGCCCACCTGCCCCTCTGTCGGATCCTTGGCAAGAAGGAAGTGGCGAGGGGAGGGTCGGCAAGCCCCTATAAAGGGCGCCATGGAGGCGCGACTCCAGGGGGCTCTTTAGCCGACCCTCCGGGTTGCTAGGGAAATTCTTTCCGACAGCCATGCACAATGCGCGCGCACACCTAATTGGAGTGGACGTGAGCAACACATCTCGAAGAACGACAGTTACAGAAAAAGGTTAGTAACTGTCTTTTTTTTCTGCTGGTTTGGAGGGGGCTTCCATAGTACACTTAGAAGGATCCCAAAGCACTTCATAATGATACATGGGGGAGAAGCGGTGCTTAATTGACAAGTAAAAGGCAGCTGTTGCTGGGCTAAAATGCATCAGCTGTTTGACAGCCATGCTAAACAGTGACTAAAGACCAGAAGTGGGGGGTGTTGACTCCTATTGAAAAGAGAGGCTGGAATTTCAGCAAGTGGTTGAATTGGTCTGGATACAAATCCCATGTCCCAAGGAGCAGTTGTTGGCAACCCCTTGAGTTGAGGATGATCTTTTTCCTGAGTGTTTTACATGAGTCCTTCGGTGACTGAGGAGTCTGATTTTTGAGCCACAGACTCATTGGAAGGTGGTGTTGGAAGGCAGGGCTAGCCACAATTACCGCATGTCAGTTGTCTGTCCTGTCTTTTCTGGCATTTTTCTGCAATGAGGGCAAGGCGATTTTCCTCAAAACTGGTCCTTCCTTCTCTGACCAGCCTTCACCAGTTAGTTCTGTCTTGGGTTACTGTCTTCCCAGTGCATGATGTTAATGCCACATCTCTTAATGTTTATCTTGAGGGCGTTTTTGAAGCGTTTCCTTTGGCCCTCCCATTTCCTCTCTCCTTTGGCTAGCTGGGCATACAATTTTGGTAGGCATGTATCAGGCATGGGCATGTAGTACCTACTTCATCTCATCTGGTTCTGGATAACCAGCGCTTAGCACTGAAGATGTTGGCCTCCTTGAGGACACTGATGTTAGTGTAGTGAGCCTCCACTTTATGTTGAAGATCTTCTGGAGAACGTGCTGGAGCAGTAACTCGCGCTGTAAGCAGTCCTATCAAAATCCGAGTTGGGAAACAAACCCACCAAGTATTCAGGAGAAAAATAGGTAGAGGGCTGAGAATGAGAGTTCAGCATCTGAACTGACAGCTTACAAGAACTGCCTATCTGCAAATGTGGTCACATGACTTGCTGGTCCAGGGCCAGTTGGGTACCGTGGAGCAATGTTTCTCAACCTTTAGTGGACGAGGGAACACCTAAAGGTATTAATTACATTCCATGGAACATCTGATGAAAACTTTCCTAAAAAAGCCAGTATATACCAGCTGTAATGTTCCTAATATCTGTGTACTATGCATTCCTGTGAAAACAATTAAATACAATTCCATGAATAGAACATGCATTTATTTCTAAAAAAATATAGATACATAATGATTATGCACACAACTTAAAACAGAAAATATTACACAAGTAATAATGGGAATTTGGGGCCTACACATTCGAACAAAGTTCATCTATTCTTGGAGTAAGGTTCATCAAAGAAAGTCTTATCATGGAGATTATTTCCAAGTGATTTTGGTGCTGATGGTAACAGCGGTAGGAAATATAAAATGCCACAGCCACAGCAAAGGAGCAAGACGGTGGTGGCAGATGTCAACACATGCGTGGAAGCTTTGCTATGGCTAGTGTGTTTTAAATCTCCCAGGCACGCCTTGGCTTGCTGTGTAGCTCTTCGCCCCAGATGGGGAGGGATTAGGGTCTATCATGGAACACCTTCACTGTGTCCACAGCGCACCGACGTTCCATGGAGCATCAGTTGAGAAACACTGCTGTGTAGAGGATGATAAAATGGAGGCAAAAGTTGACGGTAATGGCCAGCTGCTTGCCACTGATGCTGCCCTCTGCCTCGGAAGTCTGTCTCTGGTGGACAATAAGCTGATCTCCCTAGAGAGGCAGCAGCAATGTGTCTAGTAGTCCATCATTCAAGCTCAAGGTTGTCTGATGCACTAAAAGAGGCCACACACTCTGCAAGAGTCACAGGAGGGCAGCGGGATGATGTCTGTCTTCCATCTCGTCTCTGTAGCTGTAAGTGAGAGCAGGATCCATCCATTGGTTTCTCATCTCTGAGCACCTGCTCAATTCATAGGGAAAGAAAAGTAACTTCTTGCCTATTGTGAGAGCATGGAACAGCAGCAAGAACAGCATGGTGCTATTTCATCTTCAAGTGCAAAGATGGCACTTTTATAGCTAGTGCACCTTGTGTGGCTTTTGTCTGGCAGGGAAACAAAAATTAAATCTGTGTTTAACCTGCAAGGATAACGCTCCTTGTCAGTGGCTATTTGCTCCTAGAAGAAAGGATCTTGGTGAAATCCACTGAAGGACCCTTCTTTCCAGCACATCTTTTCTGCATTAGGAGCTTCCCGTGCCCTCTGAACTAACCGGCACTCTGTTCTGCAGCCTTGGGTTGAGGAGTCTCGTGAGCACCGATTTCCCTGCAAGAATCCCAGCACTTCAGCTCCTGGCTGGAAATACCATGAAAACAGACTTGTGCAAGGCTGGAAGCAGAAGATCTTCTGTGATGGGCTAATGTGAACCAGGCATTCCAGAGCCTTAGGTTTAATCTGTTCAGGGAAAGTAGGTGAAAGACTTTCCAGGGGAGGAAGTGGGGATCAAGTGTGCTGTCTTCTGAACTGGGCCCTCCCTCTCTGCCCTGCTGGACCTGCAGGGCACTTTCTGAGGAGGGTACCCCAGTGTGATACTCTGCCCTGCAGGCTGTTTGCTGAACTTCAAGCTGAGTAGCAAGTTTAATTCTAGTGTAGGGCATGCATCTATGTCTGGTAGTCACTGAACCCAGTAAGACATAGAGCCTGGTCATCACTGACAGCCAATGCAGTAACTCCGGCAGGTTCTCATTGAAGTCAATGGCAAAAATCATACTCCCTTCAGCAGAATTTGGATCTGGTCCCTCGTTCAAAGGGTGGCGGCTTGGCCTTTTGGCACCCAAGGTCCTTAGTCCAGTCACTGTAGATGACTTTGTTGTCTGCTGAGATGCCGCCACTGTTTCCTGTGCCCATTTCTCTGAGGTATCCTTGATTTTGATTGTAGATGACTGGGGCCCATGAATTGGGCCTGGCCTGTTTATATTGCCAACGGCAGGCAGCTTATACATCCACTGTGAAGTTTGGATTCATGTGACTTTTCCCCGTGCCTACATTAAAAAGAAACCAAATAAACAATGAAATATATTGATAAACAGCAATTTTCCCTGGCCCCATGTATTTGGAGCTTCATGCTGCAGTCAGCAGCAAAATCCCGATGGATTTCAGTGGTGGAAGGTCGGGCCCATTTCCGTGGTGCATCCAGGCTAAGCTGTCCATGCAGCTTGTAACAAACTTGCAGCTTAGCCCTGTGAAGCCATGAATCCAGAGAGGACACTTGATTAGAGCCAGCCAGCTAAGCACTTAATTCTTTCTTCCCTGGGACTGTGTCCTGCACTCCCTGAGATATGCATCACTGGCTTTCGAGCAGCTTATGTTCGCCCCCATTTGATCTACCAGGAAAGTTTCTATTAAGCTAACCTCCATAGAACAAACATAACTTCCTTTCCCCTGCAGTGCCCAGAATTTCTCAGGAAGCTGGGTGTGGTGCATCTAGCCCAGTATTGCAGTTTTGACATGGGGGGGGGGGGGGTCAGACTCGTTCCTGGGGAGACTTCACAGTCATCAGAGCTGTTACAGAAGGGAAGCGCTGGCCTGGTCTGACTGAATGTAGTAAAGTCAGAGCCCCTTATACGGGGTCTAAATTTGGCCTGTTACCTGCAGTTATTTCTTATTGTAGCGCAAGGAGGCCAGCTGAGGTCAGGGGCCCCATTATGCTGGATATTGTACGTACACATAGTGAGAAATGGTCTCTGTCCTGAAGAGCTCCCTGTCTAAATGGACACAAGTGCGGAAGAAAGGAACTATTATCCCCGTTTTATTGATGGGGAATGGAGGCATGGAGAGACTCACAGGAAGTCTGTGGCACAGCAAGGAAAGAGCCTATGTCTCCCCAGTCACTCCACCACAAGACCATCCTTTGTCCTCAGGGCCTAATTAATGGGAGATGAAGCTTCCTCTTTTTCAAGAATGGCACTGCAATGGGGTATGCACCCCACACAGGCCCTGAAGGGATTAATGTGGGCCTGAGGGGCAAAGTACTACAGCTGGCAATGCTTGGCCTACGAGAGAAAAGCTTAATTGGTGATGAGGGAGTGCTGGGCAGCTAGCAGAGAGAGGCTGAGGTTCCTGTCTGGGGGATACAAGAAGTTAGAAGTCTCCTGAGAAGCAGAAAGGAGCCTGAGGCAGTAGGTTTTTAGGTATCAGTGATAGGGTCCCTGGGCTGGAACTCAGCGTGGAGGGAGGGCCCAGTTCCCCTAGCAGCCACTGAGGAAGGTGGGGTGAAACCCCTAAAGTAAGGGGAGTAAGGACCATGGAAGACTGCTTTGAGGCCATTGGACTGTAGATTAGTTGTGCTTGTGCTCTGTTAGCCCAGAAGGGTTGAATTAACATGACCTGGCCTGAGGGTCAAGTGGAAGAGATCAGTGCTGCAGCAGAGTGACCGTGGGCAGAGGCACCATTTTGGGGGGGTGGAGCTGCTGTGCCACACTTGACCACAAGGAGGTGCTTCTGCAGTGAGTGAATCCTTTTACAAGCACATCGTGTCAACAGCCTCGCAAGACTGCAGCTGAGCAAGAGAATTGCTTGCCCCTTCCACTCTGAGCGGGGGAAAGCACCTGCTTCTGACTGGGAGTGGAGCCATATCTGGGACTGAGGGTGACCTTCAGCCATGGCTATCCCACAGCCAAACTGGGAGGGCAGGAGCAGATCCGGTGTTTGTAACCGTTCATTTCACGCCCAGCTACAGAAGGAAATGGGACTTGTCTCGGGCAAGGCTTGTGGGCAGTGCTCCTTGCTGGCTGCTGGGGCGGGCTCTTGTTAGATCTGTTGTAAGGGCTGGGGGCTGTTTTCTGCAGAGTGTGCCAGATGCTTTCCACAGGGTAACAGTGCCGATCCTACCAACGGGAACCTGCCCTCCTCTGTCACCTGCTGTGTGTCCAGCAGGAGTTAATCCTCAGTTCTTGCTCTGCCTTGTTTCCTAGCCCGACCTCACCTCCTTTTCATTCAACCATCATCATTGAGAGCGCTGTTGACCAGCGACTTCTCTGGAGAGATGGGCAGATGGAACCAAATCCTCACCTCCTGTTTGGTAAATGGAAACAATGTGAGACTGGCCTGTCACCAGATGGATGGGAGTCTTGATTCCCCCACCACCACTCTTGACCATGAAGAAAGATTTGTTTGAGTCAGAGTCTCCCCGACTGGCACAGGCTTATGCAAATGACAGTGAACCATGGAATAGGCAAAACCCTGTCACCTTACCAGAGGTTGCCTTTGGTTATTGGGGGCCCTAGGCAAAGGGCCATTGCAGGGCCCCTCTATAGGGCCATTGTGGGGCCCCCAGGGGCCCCCCCCTGGCCCTGGTTCTCTGCCACCAACCTGCCTCGGCTCCACCCCCCACAGCCCCAACTTCCCACCACCCCGGCTCCCCCTCCTCTGGCCCCAGCTCCCGGCTACTGACCCCAGCCTCAGGAGCCAGCTCCTCCTCTTGCTGCCAACCAAGGCAGATGCAGATTTGGGGGTAGGCAAAGCAGGCGATGGGGCCCCTTACTGCTTGGGGCCCTAGGCTTGCGCCTGCTTCGCCTACCCCAAAAGCCGCCCCTGCACCTTACTATGCCTGCCCATCAGGGACACCTGAGACTTCAGGAGATGCGAAGACCTTGAAAAGGTTGAGGAGACCCTCCTGAGGTGTTGGGTGGGGGAGGAATGAGAGGGCCCTATTTTCACTTTGCTAGAGAGGTGTTCATATCTCCTGTGCTTCAGTGCTCTAAACCCTGTGGCCTCTTTGGCCAAAATGCCCAATTGCTGTAACAAATCCTCTGTGTTTAAACAGTAAGTTTAATTCTGGAATCTCCAGGCACTTTATAGGGCGCTGACAACTGAAAACTCAAAGTCAGCTCCGAACCAGTCACTACAGATGGGGAAAATAGAGGTCCAAAGAGGTGACATCTCACCACTTGGTCAGAGCTGAGAAGAGTGTCCAGGAAATCTGAGTGCTGTCCACCTGCTCTGATCACATGCCAGCACACCACGGCTTAGGTTGAAGGGAATCGTAAACAGTGAGCGACCCAGTCAGCTGTACATGTGCCTGTCTCCTCCTCTGAACAGCTTTGCCATGCAAATATTTCCACTGAGTGCTTTGGGCTCCTGGAGGAACACAGCCAGCCCCAGGATGATGGAAGTTGCTAACCCCCAATGTGTGCAGGAGCCTGCGACCCTATTTATTAGAGCGTTAAAAGGTGCTGTCTCTCCTCCAAATGGAATTGACATGAACAGCTGTCCCAGTCAGCTCGATCATAACAAATGGGAGTGCTGGCGGGAATGTTAGTTTGCTGTGCGGGGGTAATACATCTTATTACTAAACAATGAAGCACATGATGGATGGTGATGAGTCTCTTCTCTCCACGATCACACGGAAAAATAAACATAAAACCGTAAGTTGTTCCCAGAGACCAAGCAATGGCCATTCATTCTGCCAAGGGAAAGACCACTTAAACCCCCCCTTGGTGCCAGCCGTGCAAAGGGCTCTGCAGTAGACTATTAGTTACGCTATCTTCTCTCTGAGATACATTGCTGGGGAGGGGAGACTGGAGAATTAAGGGGAGAAGGAAGGAGAGGAGGGAGGGGGTAGAGGCAGCAGAGCAGAGACAGAAGAGCTGTAAAGAGACTGGAGAAATGACTTGCTTAGCAGTTTCCATTGTTCCTCATGAAAAGTTGAAGAGTGCCAAATTCAGCCTGGGTGCAAATCCAGTGGGCTTGGCTCTGGTCTCGCTTGCATCAGGAGGAGAATCAGGGTCTGTTGACATCCCCCAGAGCTGGGTGGGTTGACCTTTGGTTAGTCACTCTGAACCCTGCGAGCTGAGAGAGTGAAGGGAACAAATAGTCCATGCAGCTTCTCCCCATCTGAGCAGGGCAGCTTGTAATAAGGGCCACCCCACTGGAGGGGTTGACAGGTTCCTGTGGCAGGCTGGAGCTGTTGATAGGCCAACAGTATGATCGAGGAGATGGAAGGCTGGGCCATCTCTGTGGTGGGTCTGTGACTCTGAGATGCTTTTTCCTCCTCAGTACAGACCGGAGCCCATCGCTGCCATCATTACTGATGGGATTCATGCTGCTTGTGATTGCTTCCTTAGTTCTGTGTGAGTTGCGGCCAGGGCCTTTGCTTCTTGCCTGTCTGGGGATGGATCAGAGGGAGCAGAGCATTGTTTTTGATATTTGATCCTATACCATTGAAGGGGTAGGGGAGAGGGGGAGCAGGAGTAGATCCTAGATAATGTTGCTTTAGATACATTGAATCCTCTTCCCGCGGTGCAGAGATTCTTGATCAGGCCTTGAGCCATATGGGTTTCGTGGTTTTTATCCCTTCACATTTTTGCATGAGTGAAGCGTTTTAGCAGATCACTTCCCTGGGGAATCAGCTATAGGGCCAGACTATGGTCTCATTCAGACTCATGTAAATCTGGAGTAACTCTGCATAGTGTAACTGGGGTTTAGTTTGCATTTACACAGGTTGGACTGAGATCTGGAGCCCCTGCTTCTGTTCTGAGCAGCCACAACTCCTTACAGGCCTGTGCTGATATGTTAACAAGGAGCCAGATCCAAAGCTTATCTACGAGCAGTGCAGATGCTTCAGTAGACTTCTGGTCTGGCCCTAAAGGAATCATGTGAAAGTAGTAGGTGTTTGGGGTTATCTAACTTCACGCAGTGTGACTCACAACTCTTCTCCCCTCGCATGCAGGAGGCAAAGTGCGTGCTGTTTTCCAGAGCATCCAGCATGTGGATGTTTTTCTGTAAGCATATTTCCTCTTAAATTGAGACTGTGAAGTGATCAGAATACAGAATAGGTGGTGCTGTGATTTCACACCAGACTAAGTATGTGTTGGAGTGACACTGTGGGGTGAGGAAAACAGGCTGGTGGAAACTTCCCTTCCCTTCCTATGCAAACGCTGCAGACTGCGACAGAAGAGGGCAGTCAGACTCGGACAGGTAAATGGAGTTCGACATACCATAGGCAGTGGTGCTGCATTACACAACAACACCGGGAAGCCAATTAAGCCTTACTTAAAATATTATCATATCAGCAGGCAGGGATTTTTCTGGGTGGATTTGTTTCTCTAGGGGACCAGGGCTGGTATTCAGCTGGCAATTTTTCTTTTAACTAAATTACATCCATCATCCAGCCTGCCAGAGCATTGTTGGGAGCTGGGAGAGAAAAGAAATCTAGGGGCCAGATCTTCAAAACCAGCGTCATGCTGTGGAAGTTGATGAAGCTGCTCTGATGTAAAGTAGCCCAGGAGCTGCCATGCTACATGGGAGCTGGGAAAAGAAACAACAAAGCAACCCCCTGTTCTAGCATGGGCAAAAAGAGTTTTCCAAACCAACCTGCAGAACTTCTCAACATGCCATCCCAAGCCCATATTTGGACTCAGCAGCTCTTCAGCTAAAGACGATAGGAAGGTCTTAAAGAAGCACTCACTCCCATGGCGCCTTGTCAGTTAGACAGTGAATACATTGTGAGTGAAGCTTACATTGGAAAGGATGAAATCCGACTGCAGTTGTTGTTCCAGGGTTGGCCAGAGATGCCAATCAAGTCTGGGCCCACATACCAGGTGTGTAATGAGAGACTGTTCCAGCCCCAAAAAGCTTACAACCTAAAGCTCTGATCCAGACCTCACTGACGTTAATGGGAGTCTTTCCGTTGACTTCAGTGGGCATTGGCTCACCTCCTAACTAGATCCTCTAGAGAAAAGGTGGGCATGTGATCATCCCTTTTCACTCACAGGGGGCTGACTTGCCCACAGTAGCACGGCGGCACTGAGCTGAATCTGGAGCATCCTCATTGATTCTGGATTTCTACCAGGGTAGTTGAGAGCAGAGTCTGACCTATTTCACTGAACCTCTGGGAACAGGAAACTTGGATCATTTGGACAAAATAGTGGGAAAAGGACTGAATTCTTTTTCTCACATGCAAGACCTCCTTAGCGAGGGCTTTGGGACCATGAATATCTCTGCCCCTCTGCAGGGGAGGGAGAAGCCAAAGAGACTGCATGAAGAGGAACAAGGAAGCTTTGACCAGCTTCAATGACAGCGATCTTACTGAATGGCTCAGCTGATAAATGCAATTGCCTAGAGCTCTGGAAGGAGGGCTTCTCTCAACAGCTCCACTCCTCTGGCACAGTGGACCTTTCCACCATTGGGCTAAAGCCTATCTGTGCAGGAGACCGAGTTTTCTTGGTGGCCGGTCTGAGACAATGGGATGAACTCCTCCGGGAACTAGGCCCATCACAAACTTCTCCACTTCCAGTTCCAAGTGCAAGACACACTTCTTTGACCTTGCCTTTCCCAGCACAGACACAGAGCTGAATGGAAGTTGTTTTTTTTTTTAAAGCAAATCAAACCCCTCCTTTGCACGCCCATCTCTCTGTGGAAAGGAAGAGTGAGAAGAGACCAGATGTGACAAATGTAAGTTGCTTTGCTCATTGCATTGCTGGAAGGCTCTCATGCTCTGGTGATGAGTGGTAGAAGAACCTCTGTAGGTTCTGTAGAAATATTATTTCTGTAGAAATAATGGGGGCCCAAAGGGAGAAGATTAAGTCCAGGAGCTCAGAGATGCTGAGCCTGACCTCAAAGGGAGATGCAGAATAGCTGGCACTCCTGGAAATCCACCTGCTTATCCAGACACCTAATTATGGACTTAGGCTTTTAACTTCAGGCACTCGCTTCTGAGACTCTTAGCCACAGAGCTCTCTTTCACCTAGATCCATCCCAGACTGGCCCAGTTGGGTCTGCTGATAGCCAATATGGCTGCTAGCTGCCTAAATCCTGTAGTTCCATTCCCTTTTGAAAATGCATAACAAGACAGAGCAAATAGCCAGAGAATCCAGCTTTTAATAATGTGCTGAATGTTTCTAATTACAGCTAAAATTAAATTATTGTGTCTCCCTTCCTTCCCATCAAGAATATTGAAAGCTTCAGATCTCATTCCTGACTGTTCACATATGGTTATCAGCAGTACAGCCAAGCAAACAATTTGCAACAAATAATTTTATTCAGTGGCTGTTACCTCTTTCAGCTTGTGGAATATCTGAGAGCAGCTCACAGTTTCCTCTGATTTATTTGCTATTTCAACTTTGTTTAATCAGTAGCTCTCACATTTTTTACTCTGCATATTGACATACATTTTCCAAATCTTAGCAATGTTGCTTGGCTACAACTGGACAGATTGAATGAGTGCTCAAGCAATTCTCATTGTGTGGGGGGGAGGGAGGGGGCTAGGTGTTCTGGAGATCATATGGACAGGAGTAGATTTACTGAAGTTGGCGGGAATGCTCCTGTGAATAACAGTTGTCCATTGTCAGTCTAGAAGTTGTTATCTGGACCCTAGATCAAAATTCACTTTCTGAATTTGAATTTTACTTTTTGTGAATGCTGCTAGCCAGTGCAGATCTGTCACTCAAATATTTACAAGAGAAGGAATTCACACTTGCATAGAGGGCCAGCGTGACGTCTATTCCTGTTTAACCCACAGGGCATGAATGGGATATGAGTGGCACACAGGCCTCATCTTGGCACTCTGCACAGTGGTGAATTGCATCAAAAAATGCAAATGGGGCTGAAACCAACTTTTGGTTATAAACAGATATTCACAAAACATTTTTTTCTTCTTCCCGTGATTTTTCCTGCTCTAATTAGCAGGCTGGATACATAAAACCACATTATAGTGTTCATGAGATTGGCGTTACATTTGTTTTACTCTTGTTCTTAAGAGGCCTCTTATTAAAGGGGTTTAATGTTTTCTCACCAAGCGATGTGGTTTCTGAAGCTTTAAAATAACATACATCTCGAAAAGCCAATTAATAAAACAAAACAAAAAAATCTGGCATGTCATTTCTCCTAAATTAACAATTTATAGATAATTTACAATTCTCATGTCATTAGGCAAATGTACTTTAAATTGATTTCAAATTAGTGGGTTAACAATTTCCCCCGGGTATCATTTCAAATGGGCAACAGGCATGGTGTTTTTTAATAAAGGGGTAGATGTGCAAGAACAGACTCTTCATTTTGTAATTGAAGCAATAATTGGACTGGTGGTCACATTCAAAAGATATATTGATCTGCATAAAGAGAAAATGCTGACTGACTCCATCAGTAGAACCGAGAGGGCGTGGGGGTGGGAAAGAATTCTCGACAATACCACAACCTCGGCATATTTTCTCTTTTTAGAAAATAACTTCCTTTTGCTTTCTGTTAACTCCAGGCAATGAACTAATGTATCCAGTTGATTTGGTACTGTTAAAGAACCTTGCAATTTATAGCACTATCAAAAGTTATTCAGCAACACTGCAATCATAGCTATAAGGGGACAATAATCCCCAACAGCATTAAAATAATTCAGTGGTTGTTGCGTGGTTTCTGAGCTGTTGAGAATAAAAGATCAGCCAAAGTGTGTAAGATTTAGAAGAAAGATTAGAAGGCCATGAGCTAAAATTAGGTCAGTTCTTTTGTGGTGCCATGCATTATTTTGTCACCTAAAGGCAGAAAAGCTAAATTTAATGTAGCAAAAACAGTGTGATTGGCGGCAGGGGCACTGGACTATGAGCTGAGACACCTGTGTTCTATGCCCCACTCTGCAATTTTAGCTTGGGTAAATTACTTCATCTTGGTCTCCCTTTTTTCCCCTCCCCTTGTTCTGTCTTGTCTAAGCTGTAAGATTTCTGGGGCAAAAACTGAATGCTTTATACAGTGATCAATGCTTGGGGCTGCTAGGTGTCCCTACGATACAAACAATTACAGTTAGTCCAGTTGGTATGGGCCACTTACTGATCTTGCTAATGTAAATATAGAGTAACTTCATTGCCCTAAATGGCCTTACTTCAGGTTCACACAGGCAATGCTAACATCTGGACACTCTGGCCGTGTGGATATATGTGGTGCCCATGATCACTCAAGAATTAATCCTATGGAAAGTAAGAAATTATCACCCCATTTTCCAGACCTCAAGAACAGAGAGACTCAGATCCTCAGAGATGTTTTAAGTTCCAAAAGGGTAGCCCTGTTAGTCTATTGCAGAAAAACAACAGAGTCCTGTGGCACTTCTAAAGACTAACAGATTTATTTAGGCTCCTAACTCCTGTTGAAATCAGTGGGAGTTAGGCCCCTAAATACCTCTTTGAAGATTTGGGCCTAAGTGGCTTGCCTAAGATCATAACATGAAGTTTGTGGTAAATCTGGAAACAGACTACTCCTATCCCTTGAGTCAAGTGCTGTGATCACAATCCCAGCAATCTCCTCAGTGGGACCAGTGTTCCCTCTAAGCTGCGTGGGTGCGCGGCCGCGCAGCGGCCGTCGCACCCCCCGCACAGCACTCAGGGACCCCCGCGCAGCCTGGCAGCCCCCGCTGCTCCCTCCAGACCCCCGGGGCTGGGGCTTTGCCACGGCAGACCCAGCCCGCGCCCGGCCTCTGGGCTGGCCCTCCCCGCCCCCAGGGTGGGACAGGCAGGCTCAGGCTCGGCTCAGATGCACGGGCCTGCCTGCCTGCCCCACGCGGCCAGGGCAGTGGGGTGGCTGCGGTGTGGCGGGTTCCCAGGCTCCCACCCGCCGACTGCCTTGACTTCCCGGTCCGGGGCCGGGGCCGGGCTCATCTGATGGCCTCAGCCTCCCAGCACGGGGCTGGGATCAGCCTCCGAGGCTGGGGTCTGCTCCGCCCCACCGGCAGCTTCCCAGGGCCGCGGTAGGGTCCTCCCCCACCAGCGGCCTTGGCTTCTCTCTTTCTTTCTCTTCTTTGCTTTCCTTTTTCTTTCCTTCTTTCTCTTCTTTGCCTTCCTTCTTTTTTCTTTCTTCCTCTCTTTCTCTTCCTTTCTCTTTTTTCCTTATTTGTCTTCCTTTTTCTTTCCTTCTTTTTTTCTTTCTCTTCTTTCCTTCCTCTTTCTTCTCTTCCTTCTTTTTTCTTTCTTTCTTTCCTCTTCCTTCCTTCCTCCTTCTTTCTCTTCCTGTTTCATCTTCTTTCCTTCTTTCTCTCTTTCTTTGCTTCCTTCCTTCCTTTCTCTTCCTTCTCTTTTTTCTTTCTCTCTTCCTTCCTTCTTTTTTCTTTCTCTCTTTCCTTTCTCTCTTTCTTTGTTTCCTTCCTTCCTTTCTCTTCCTTCTCGTTTTTCCTTCCTCTTTCTTCTTTCTCTTCCTTCTTTTTTCTTTTTCTCTTCTTTTCTTCTTTTTCTTCTTTCTTTCTCTCCCTTTCTCTTCCTTCCTTCTCTCTTTTTTCTTTCTCCCTTCCTTTTTCTTTCCTTCTTTCTCTCCTTTGCTTTCCTTTTTCTTTCCTTCTTTCTCTTCTTTGCCTTCCTTCTTTTTTCTTTCTTCCTCTTTCTCTTCCTTCTTTCTCTTTTTTCCTTCTTTGTCTTCCTTTTTTCTTTTTCTCTTCTTTCCTCCCTCTTTCTTCTTTCTCTTCCTTCTTTCCTTCCTCTTTTCTTCTTTCTCTTCCTTCTTTCCTCTTCTTTCCTTCTCTTTCTTTTTCTCTTCCTTCCTTTTTCTCTCTCTTCTTTCCTTCTCTTTTCCTTCCTTCCTTTTTTAAAAAATCTTTTAAAAAATTAATTTTAAATAAAAACCTTTCTAAAAATTAAATTTCAATTCAAAATTCATTCAAATTCAATTAAACACAATTAATTAATTCTATTTACAATTACTTTAACTTCAATTAATGCCTATAATTTCTGTCATGTGAGTTTACACAAAAATTTTATTCAGAAAAAGTTTTGCACACGGCTTGAAAATTTTGCACACAAGCCGCCAAACCTTAGAGGGAACATTGAGTGGGACTATAAATTGAGAATCACCTGGCCTGTGCAGGCCATTATTATTCAGCACCATGGATGGAGACTTTAGGTTTAATTTAAAGAGTTGTTGAGAATTGTACTTTCAGCACCGCGGACAGTGACTTCTGAATTAAACAGCTATGGAAATGGATTTTGTTGGCAGTACATATTTGTGAAATGCAATCTCTCTATGGCTTGCTGTTTACACAAACTCTAATGCTTCCAAGCTTTGTATAACAAAATTAAATTCCTTCTATATTAAAAATTGATATAGGATGAAAAGATTGGATATTTGGAGAGGAAAAAGTTGGAGAGAATTTTGCGCACCCACTCCACTTTCAAATATATTGTTCCCATAACAGCCACCAAAGAGATCCGAAGCACAATTCCTATAATTAGTTTATATCAGCACTGTTTACAAAGTGAGAAAGATGCCTTCAAATGGGGGTGATCCCTCTACCGCTGAAATTTATGCTAACTATGAGAAAAGCATCCCTTAGCATCTCCTGCTGTCCGTAGGTGTGGAAAACGATTTGCAGGGACAGATTTATGAGATAGACTATCTTTTCACAATATGTTTAGGCTTCAAGGACACTGAAAAATTCTCTCGCTTATTGCACAGAACCACTGCTGTGAGTACACAATTCAGCTCATAATTATAGTCTTTCATCTCATTAGCATATGTAAGACTTTTTATATAAGTTTTATCCAAACATTCTTAATTTATTAGGTGTCCTCTTTGTGTCTGTTGTACCTCCAGGGCATAAGGAATGTGCTGTGCAGGGGTTTTTTTTTAATGTGAATTAGACCTTAACGATGCACATAAATCTGGAGACATGCTCCTACCATTTAAAAATGATGCCTTTAGATGTGTATGAAGAGGAGCTTAATGATTTAAAGCCCCATCTTGGCACAATAAAATACAATTCATTTATTTATTTATTTATTTATTTATATATCTGTATCTGTAACAGCATGTTTTACAGTGAGAGTCAATTAAAGCAACAGGGAGAAGCTGGGGGAGAGGGATGATGATGGGGAAATTAAAGAGAAGTGGCGTGGTGCCAGGGGGAGAGTCCAGGGCAGAGGGGAGGCAGGATGGTGAGTCTCAGTGTGGAAGACAGAACTGATCTCAGAGCAGTGGCTCAGCATGCAGCCTAGCTGGGCACTGCCTAAGTGCTCAAGAGGCCATATGCTGGTGCTTGGCACAGGGGCTGAGTGTTCTGCAGGGAGACAGGTTGGGGGAACTTCCATGTTACTATAAGCAGCTGGGTCTGGGAGCAGGTTTGGGTCTGGAGTTAGTAGCTGCACGTGAGCTTAGAAGGAGCCTGTGAAATATGGATTGTGCTCCCTTTCTAAAGCTGGTGAGGGGCCATACCAGCCTCATTCTTCCCTTTCCTGTAGCCAGAGGAGTCCAGCTGCAGCAGTTCTCCCCCTGTATAGGTTAGCATGTGATGGACTTTGGAGCAGGAGGCCCTTGACTGGAATTGGATTCTTTCTGTTGACTTCCATAGGCTTCCTAATAGCTCAGTCCTGGTCTAGAGAAGCCACTGACACACCCATTGATTTCAAGGGGTGCAGAGGTCAGCAGAGGTGACTTGGTATAGCTGAGAGGAGAATTTGCCCTCCATTTCAGGTATAAATGGCTGAGTTTCTTTGTGAAATTGTGCCTGGGCATCCCACAAGCTCTTGCAGGTGATGCAGTGGTTTCTCTGACCACGCCGATGTTCAGTTCCTTCTCCCATTAAAATGCATTTTATTTATTTCTGCCTTTTTGGCTTCAGACATAAATTCCAAGTCCATGGGAATTGCGACCTGATGGGATCATCTGTCTTCGGCACAGTGCAGCTCTTTGGCAGGCTGATGTGTGGTTGGATGCAGAGCAAGAGAGAGATGGATGGCAGCCACTGGAGGCTACTATTGGTGAGATTTATTTGCCGTCTTACTATGTGAAGACTGACTTTTTGGGTTAGCCAGGAGAGCCAACGTAATTGATTTCTCCTCAGGGATGGGAAGATGGGAGAAGAACCATTTCCAAAAGCTCCATTAGAAGTGCTCCCTTAGATTTGGAATTGCTGTGGCAGACATAAAAAACTGCCCTGTTCCAACAACTGTAATGCTTGGAAAGGAGGAGACTATGGAGACTCGAATAAAAATGCTCAGGGAATGCTGAGCTTCAAACAGTCTTCATTGGGTAATTGAGCTTTTTCTATTTTGAGTAGTTGTGGCTTGATCCAAAACCAAATGGTGATTTTTGGATCTGCCCTGCCATTGAAAGTCTCCATTCCAAAGAGTTGGTTCTATATGGAGGTAGAAGAGAAGAAGCATGGTCCAATGGTTAGGATCTCCGGATAGCTATTGCTATATGAAAATCTTGCAAGTTCCTGACATTTAGCATTAAAGTAAATACCTTGCCACTATGAACAAGACAGAGAAACCACAGGCCTTTAAAGAAACAAAGTAAATGAACTGTTAGTGTTTAAAAGTGCCACAGGACAGACTAACATGGCTAACCCTTTGAAACTTCTCTTAGTTTCACCTGACTTTAAAACTGCCCCTTTCGTATTCTGGTACCCAAGCCAAAGCATGTTAGTACCAGATTTAATACATGTACAGAAGAACAACAATACTGGCTCAGTCCAGTGGCCCATCTAGTCCAGTATCCTGCCTTCCGACAGTGGCTAGTGCCAGGTGATTCTGAGGGAATGAATAGAATAGAACAGGACGCTTATCAGTTTCGCCTTCCTCTGTGGCAAGGGACATGGGTCATTTGTTGGTGGATTCTCTGTAACTGGAAGTCTTTAAACCATGATTTGAGGACTTCAGTAACTCAGTCAGATGTTAGCAGTCTATTATGGGAGTCGGTGGCTGATGTTCTATGCTCTGCATTGTGTAGTAGGTCAGGCTAGACTATCACTATGGTCCCATCTGATCTTAAAGTCTGAATCCATAAGTGATTCATCCCCTGTTCTCTAGTCGCAGCCTCTGGCAGTCAAAGGCTTAGCCAACTTGGCTAATAGCCATGGTTGGATCTATCCTCCATGAACTATCTCATTCTTTATTTTTAAAACCCAGTTATATTTTTGCCGTTCACAATGCCCCTTACAACAAGAACACATGGTCAGTCTGTGGAAATTGAAGAAGTACCACATGCATGTCCATGTTACATTGCTCTGGGAAACAGCATGCAGGAGAGCAGCCTCTAAAACTGGGGGGTGGAGCAGAAAGTGGAAAAATGGAAACTTTTTATTTTACTTCAACTCCCTCTCTGCCTCATTATCTCCCTGTCTCTCTCTTAGGTCAGGACTCATTGTTAGCTAGTGCAGGCCTGGTGCTGAGTGGTTGGATATGTAAATGAACTCTCATTTTCATCATGCCTCTTGGTAACAAGACAAAACCATTAACTCCATCAAAGCTCATCTCTCTTAATACCCTATTTCTCTCAGGAGAATAGCTAATCATTTCTTAGCAAACTCTGGTGACTTTTACTTAAGAACTGTGCTTGGGGGCCCATTTCCAAACATTTTCTTTCATTTTCAAATTAAAATAAGTCACTTATTTTCTCTACCCCTGCTAAATGAAAAGTCCATTTCTGTTCGGCTCTTGGCCTGCAGCCACTTCTCTTAATTCATGCTAATAAAACCCAGGTCAACACAGCAGTGAAAATACAAAGACGGATTTCTCTTTCCTCACCCCCCGCCTCCGCACTGAAATCCAAGGGGGCTGCATAAGTATAGTGGAATGCACAATCCGGTTCCATGGGCCAGATGTCAGAGGGTGCAAATCTGCAGCAGCAGTATGGGCTAGTGAATATGGCAGTGGGAGACCTGGGTGCTATTGCTCACTCTGCCACTGGCTTGCTAGTTGACCTTGGACAAGTTGCAACTTGTCTGTGTCTCATTTTCCCCTTCAGTGAAATGAGGATAACAATGCATTTTGAGATCTATGGCTGAGAAGTGCTATGTGAGAGCAAGGGGTTACTATTGTCTGTTGTCTTCAGTCAAACTATGCCGATTGACACCAGCAGACGCTCCTGCCCTGGGGAGAATAATGTGCTAGACCTTCCAGTGAATTGGTGGGGTAGGGAAACCTTGAGCTAGGCCAGTGCTGTTTTCTGAATCAGCCATAAAGGCAATGAATGGCTTTCCTGAACTGATGGGTTTTATCTGGCGATTGGAGGCAGGGAGTGGCGGGAACTGCTGGTCCCCTTTGAACAAAGGGAAGAAACCTGATTATTAGACAATGTATAGCCTCCTTCCTTCACAGACAGGAGAGAGGAAGAGTGGTGGAGGGATGAGATGAGGGCGATGGAGAAAATGAGGAGGCTATGTGGGAGGAGGAGAGAATGTGCGGGGGAGGCCAAGGTAGAGACTGTGATGAGGAAATGGAGGCAGATGAGAAGCACAGAGAGATAGTGAAAGCAGGGAGGTTACTAGAGTGGCAAAGAGGAAGATGTACATGAGGAGACAAGGAAAGAGGGTGAAGGAAAAGTGGCGGGAAGAAGTAAAGAGGAAGATTATTTCTCTGAAACATCATCTCCATCCCTCCAGCAGCCTCTACCTCTTCCTTGCTGAGCCCTGGCTTCTGACACTTCTCCAGACCGTGGTAGGGGTGCAGGTATGCTCCTGGAGAAACCTGGGAAATGTCAGGGAGGGGATGCAGAACAAGTTTCCTTCCAGTGACCAGCAGAGATGCTTGTGCTGGAGAGAGATATTTGCTCTATGATCCACAGAAGCAACTTCAGTCTAATAGCTGGGGAAGCTTGGTGGCCACCAGCCCTGGGCCGCATTGCGCAAGGGGTGCTTGCCCTCTACAAAGCCCCACCAAATTCTGACTCCACTCCCCCGCTGGGAGTGCGCTCAGGGGAGGTCAGGGAAGGAGATATCAACAAGGGAATCTGACCTTGGCCTCTCTCTGCTACTGTCCCATCCAGAACGCCAGGCACATCTTCGATGGCTCCCTCCTGGAATGCCTCCATTGCTGTCTGGCTGTAACCTTAGTGATGGCAGCTTAGATGCCATTAGAGAGCTGGGGGCCTAAAACAACATTTGTTTTTTTAAAAAGGGGGTGGGGACAGTTGGCTGGAGCCACTGTCATTAATAGTTTCTTGTGACCCTATTGACCTTGGCCTCCCTGTCTTGAGGAGCTTTACATCACTCTCACAGAGGGACGGGAGCCTGGACCAGGCTGCCGCAGTTGTAATTGGAAGAGAAGATGAGAAGTTTTGTGCAGCAACACAAATCTGGCTTCACATGTAATGCTCTCACGCCCTCATCCCTTAGACCCCACGCTGCAGAACTCACACAGCCGTGCCCCACTTGTGTAGGGTGTGCCGAGGGGAGGTTGGGGTCGTGTGGCACGTTTTGCTATGCAACTGTTAGGTGTCTTGTTTTCTGTGCACTGCTCCTTTGCAGATGGAATCCTTTTAGATGAGAGAGTGGCATCCCTTTTACAGTCAGCCTGGGTAGACGTTCCATGCAGTATATGCCACTTCTGGCCTTGTTATTTAAGTAACTGGAAGCACCTGTCTGATCTCCACCACTGGAGAAAGAAACCAGTTCTGTGTGCAAATGCTAAAATGAAGTCCCCAGGTTGCAGATCTGGCCCTGCCTGGCTGCCATACATTGAAGTCAGAAGGTCAGGCTTTACTGATACTCCTTATATTGCCACGTGCCAAGAGACCTCACCAAGTCAGACCCTCATTGTGCTAGGTGCTGTATGAGCAGTGCAAATGGCAAATGCTGACTTATAGCTACACATCATTTTAGCTCCCCAACAGAGGCTTCTGTAGGCATGTGTGAGTGTGTGTTTATTTGTACACTCTGACACATCATGGGCCAGCTCCTCAGCTGGTGGAAATGCATGTAGTTCTATTGACTTCAGATCAGGACTGATGCTAGCTTTGGTGATTTGCACAAGCTGAGGTTGCAGTTCTATGATTCTAGTACCATTTCCCACTTGGAGAGGCTTTTCCAGATGGACGATGAAGCACAACGGTCTCCTTCCCCCTCGAGAAATCTTCATGGCCCAACAGTGTGTCCTGCCTTGCTTGTTTATAGAGATGCAAACAACCACTGTTATGTGCAAGCCCTGGCTCTCAAGCTTTAATGGCACTGCAGATTACACTCATAAATTTGGAGCACAGCTAATTGTTGTTTTATAGAGTAGATGTTCATTTAAAATATAAATCTGTAAACACACTGATGTCCTGTTGAGCAAAAGACTATACGCAATGTGCGGGGGGAGAAACCCTGCCAGAGCCAGGAAAACAGGGTCAGTTGTAGTTAGTTTCTCAAGGGCACTTTAGATGCCATTTGGAAGAATCCACTGGAGCCCTTCCCACATTAGGAATACAGCACAACCGAGCACATCCTGGTGACCTCTGAACACATCCTGCTTTGTGAATTGCACTAATATCCATAGGCCAGCCATGCTCAGAGACCCCAGCAGAGCTGGATGTGTTAGGTGTAATGCACGTGCATTGTGAAAGATTCCTGCACCCAAGATCTTGCAATTGAAATAGATGAGCTAGGCGAAGCGCGTACGCACTGACCCTCTGATTTACAGGTGTGGAACTGAGACACTGGCCGTATCATCACGTCATGCCTCGCTCACTCATGTTGCACAGTATCAGTCAGCATGTGTGAGTGTTTTGGACTTTGGCTCTTGGTGATATGCTCAGGGGAATCTGTGGGAGAACCAGGAATTGAACCCACATCTCTAGAATCCTATTCTATGCCCTTGCCCATTCTTTTCCCCCAAGGTTCCATCCTATGCTCCTGACAATGAATGATAAAGCACCCTTTGAGTTCAATGGTGGTGCATCAGCCCCATAACCCTCAGAAAGGAGGGCCTTGGATAGATTTTAGGCTTCCTTTTCTAGCCTCCTATTGGCAACGACCTGCACTCGCCCTGAAACACTGCATCTAAATGTTTTATGTGAAGTCAGAAGGTGAGGAGGACTGTGCTGTAGGGTATGGAAATCCCATCTCCTCCCTCCCTGTCTTCTGGATGCCCCCCTATCCCCCGACCTTGAGATCAAATCATTTAGAGGACATGTGTGGTGCAGTGTTTCTGGGTCCCCTATTTATCATCTTCCCTCCTCTTTTTATTTTTTTCCCCCTACTTGGATTTCCTGCACTCGATTGGTTTGATCTGCTGAATTTTAATGGGGGTGGTTTTTTCATGATGATTGATTGTATTTTAATTCTGTTTTTAGTGTGCAATGATTTGGCAGGGCAGGCAGCTTTATAAATAAAACTTCTCTATTTTATACTGTCTCGTGGCCAGGCTCTGATCTCAGTTGCGCTGGTGCAAATTAGGGAAATAATTCCATCAAAGTCATCGGAACTGCTCCTGGTTTTACACGGGCATAACTGAGATCAGAATTGGGCCACATATATCAAATTTTCAAGGCTGCGGTTTTGCTCAGGATTTTCAATAGGCAACGACTATGCATTTTAACAACTAACCTTCACCGTAGCACAGCGGCTGCTGAGTGTGCACAATTTATTTCCACATTACAACAGTTGGAAATGTTGGTTGTGACGGAACTTGATATACTGTTTGGTCTTTGGCTTTGCTTTGGTTCAGTAGCCTCTGGCATTGCTATGCAAGTGAATGATGGGCTGATTCTGAATTCAGCAAATATAGCTCTGACAAGGGGGATGGTAACAGGGGCTTGGATTCCAGGGTGAGAGCCACCTCCAAACTTGCCTGAGTCAAAAGTATTGTAAGAAAACATACTAGTGGACTGCATGTGACGCTTTAATTATGAGCAGTAATAAAGCTCAGCCACAGCATTGTGTTCCAAACCCATTGGAACCAGCCATGGCACACTTGTACGGAGTAGGTGAGCGAATGCTAGCGTTCCTGTCCCCACAGTCTGTTTGGGAGAGTGCCCAGCACAAGACCATTCTCTTGAAAATGTTCCTCGGTGTCTAAGTTCTATTTTCCAAAGGGATGTAGGTACTGAAATGGGACTTGAGCTCCTAAATCACTTACAAGCTTTTGAAAATGTTTTACGTTGTCCCTGCCCCAAAGATCTGGGAACCAAAGTGCCTTAAGCACGTGCTTAACTGGAAGCATGTAAGTAATGCTTTTGAAGCTGGCTCTCCCTCACCCAAGATAGGGCCCCAGAGAACAAAGTAAAATCTGATGGGTGAGGAGAAGAATGTAATCCGTCATGTGCCTGACCTTTTAGTAAATAAATTCACATCAGCCATTAATATCCTGAGTGGTAAGATTCTTGATTCAGCCAGGCCTTCCAATGGGTGCTTCATTTCCATTGAATTCACGGGACCTAAGCATGTGCCTGAAATTCAGCAGGTGTGTGAGTGCTTTTCCGAATAGTGATGGACTAAGTTGGGGTGTGTCTGTGGCCCAGCATGGAATATGTTAATAAAACCATTGATCACTATTGGAAAGTCCAGCAGTTGAGTGTGTTAAGGGTTTTGTGTTGTGTTATTGCTGATGAGTCCCGTTGTAACCACCATTATTGACATTTACTTAACCTTTTAAAAACAGCTGCAGCCTTAGAAATATGGGTGGAGGGGGGGAGGAAAAAAGAGGAATAAGATGGGGAAGGAAAAACCCACACTAAAGAGAGGGTGGCAGGAATCTAAATCTCCCACCTCAGGTGGTGGTCTAGATGCAGCCAGAGCTGGTGGAGTGGAGAGTCAGGTGATGATGCTTTTCTGGGATCTGGACAATGGAGGTCCAGCCATTGCGCTGTGCGTCCTGGAAGAGGTGGGGGTGGCAGCTTTGATGATAAAGCTGGCTTCTTCCAGTCTCCCCTGCCCTCTCTGCTCTCCTGTTCAGTGACACACCTTCCCTCCTCCCCCACCCGATAAACAATGCCCCCAAAGAAGTGTCGGTCTCATCCTGTCAAAATGCAGTCTAGGGATTTCAGCCATAATCACTTCCTTCCATCTCTCAGCTTGTTACTGTGCTACCAGGACTGTAGACCTGGAGCCTTGACAACTCCTTTGCCTAGGTCCTTCAGTTTAGACTGGAATGAACAAGGCTTTTTGCTGAATTTTATAAGCAATTCTATGCAACCTTGGACAACTCAGAACCCAGGCTTCTGCGCCACGGACCAACAAATGCAACTCACCCTTCACACAGCCTGACTGTTCTGAAACGCTCGTGGCCTCGTCGCTTGTGAGTAATGTGTCATGCCCAAGTCACGACAGTGTGGGAGTCTGCCAGCCGTGGCCTCTATTCTTTGCTGCCGCTGACTCACCGTGTTACAGTGAGGCTGTATTTACCCACATCTTTGTAAAATGCTTTGAAATCTCTGAATGGAAGGCGCTGTGTCAGTACCAAGTGTTATTGCTTGGGTGATCCACAGTTTGTGTTGCATGAGTTTGTTATGGCTGCATTACTTACCTTCAGCATTTTACCCTTTGTACGTCTACACTGAGACAAAATACCCAAGGCTGGCTCATGTCAGCTGACTCAGGCCGGGGTTCTAAAATTGAAGCATAGACATTCAGGCTCTGGCGGGCACCCGGGCTATGAGCCTAAATGTCTACACTGCAATTTGGAGCCCAAGCCAGTTAAACCAGGCAGCAGTGTGATGTATGGCAGTGTGAACACACACTGGGAGGGTTGCGGTACATTGCAAATGAATACTAATAAAATCTTTAGGCCACGCAGCACCGCCGCGTCTTGTCTTGAGGCAGCATGTTACGGGAAAGTTATTTTAAAGAATTTATAACATTACCATTTTGGCTTGATGCTACTTTTCCTGATCGTCTGCCTCAAACCCCAGATTCCCTTTTTTGTGACATGCCTAGTTTAGAGTGGCAAGAGTTAGCGCTAGTAAAATATAATCCCTATTCTCTAAAGCAAGTGCTGAGCTGTGGTATCTTCTGAACTCCCAGGGGCAGAGCACTGTAAAGCAGGGAATTCCAGCTCCTCAGTGGTGTGTGAATCTCTGCACATACAAATGCATTAAATGGGGACAGGTACAAACTGTACAATTAGAGCTTGTTTTCAAAACAACTATTGCCAGATTGAATTTTGGAAAAACTTGAACCACGCTAAGCTGCTTTAAGCAGCAAACATCTTTTATTTAAAAATAACTCCACACATCCAAAATTGGAACATATTTCAACAGGCTCAGTAAATTATACATATGGAACACGGAAACAGCTGCTGTGTGTGTATAGACAAATACATGCTGATCTGGGAAGGTGCCTTCCAGCCCTATATTTGTAGGGTTCTATGATAAAAAACAAACCAGTGCAAAACTACCTAAACCAAACCAGGATTTTCCAGCTCTAATGGCACACATGGATCTTCAATCTGTCCCTGGCCCAGGACTGACTGTCTAATCCTGGGCCACGGACTGCTGCAAACTTCTTTCTCAGCTTCTCCTTGATGGTGTGATGGGGGGCAGAGGAGGTTTGGGTAGGCAGGAAGGAATGGCTAAGAAGAGAATTATGGGCACTTTGGAAGCTGCTCTGACATGTTAGGTAATAGTTATACAAGCATAAAACTGCTTATGCCAACAGAGGTGGCCTTTGGCTACTGGGGGCCCTAGGCAAAGGCCCATTGTGGGGGCCCCCTATAGGCCCATGGGGGCCCCCCTCTGTGGCCCCACTCCCCTCACCCCCACTCCCCCCCTCACCACCCTGCCGTCCCTCCTGCCCCAGCTCCCTACCCCATGGCCCTGGCCCCCTGAGCTCAGCTCCTCCTCCTGCTGCTGACCAACGCAGATGCAGTTTTTGGGGTAGGCAACGGGGCCCCTCACTGCTTGGGGCCCTAGGCATCCGCCTGCTTCGCCTACCCCAAAAGCCGCCTCTGTATGCCAATATAGCTTACTCTGGTTTGTCAAAGAGAAATCAGTTGTAACCCTATAAAGAGCCCTCTCTCTGTGCCCATGCTAGAGTATTTACTGGCATGGCTTTACTGGTTAAAAATCCCTCATTAACATAATTATGCCAATAAAACTGTTGCTGAGTACCCCAGGCCTTTGTGGGCAGTGTGTGAGGAGAACATGTGCAAAGGTCAAATTATGGCCCCAGTTCTGCAAAGTATATTGAAATATGTGCCTAAAATGAAGTGCAGCTTAAGTTCCATTGTGTGAGGTCAATCAGTACAAAGAGACCCAGGTTTTTAAATGAACTTGGTGGATTAAGTACCTAGAACGGCATGCTTAAATGCTTGGCTGATCTGTATTTAGGCCTCAATTCATCACATAGTTTGGGAGTTCATCCCCTGATGGCAGAAATACGTGGCGGATACACATGTGCTCCCTCTTGTCTGCAAGGGCACAGACTAGACTTCACTCCAAGTACCAAATTCCAGACACAGGCATACCTCGAGTGAGAGGCGGCAATGAAAGCAATGAAGTTGAATGGAACTGTCATCAGCATTCAAAGGGGGAAACTCCTCTAGTTCCATCACTGGAAACAAATAGTCAGCCTCTGTCTAAATACCCAGCAACGCACTGACAAGTAAAGAAAAAGCCTCTCAGGATGTGACACTTCTCTGGGGGCATGTTAGTGGATTTATTTACTACTTCATTTAGCTCTTTGGCAAGGTGCAAGGCCAGCTTCTGTGCTGAATTACAGCCTATGCAAGCCCAGCGACTGCAGTGGGGGTCTCCCGGGCAGAAGAATGGTGGCTCTTATTAAAGGGACTCTGCTGGAATATGGGGGACAGAAAATCATGCTGCTAGTTGGCTTGTGGCTCCTGCTCCCTAGAGCTGGGCAAGTGGCGTGAAGGGTCGGACGGGGTGCTGCTCCTGGCACAGCTGTTTGCAGGGAGCAAGCAAGGTGGGGCAGCGGCCCCAGCCCTCTCTCCCAGGGTGCATCTACACTTGTGAATTAAGTCGACTTAAGCTTGCTTAAGTCGACTTAATTTACTCTGCGTCTACACTACACTTTCCTTAAGTTGACTTAAGCAGCTGCTTAAGTCAACTTAAGGAAAATTTAAGTCAACTTTATAAAACCTAGTTTTAAGTCGACTTTGCTGGCTAAGTTGACTTTAGAAAGTCGACTTAGCCAGTGTAGACGTGGAGAAGCCCTAAGTCGACTTTAAGTCGACTTAGGGGGCTCCATGGCTTCCCCACTGCCCTCCCTGCCAGGGTGGCTGGCACAGCCACAGCCTGGCATGCCCCCCCACAGGGCAGGACACAGATCTGCCCACCCTACCCCTATGTCCTGCCAGGGTCCCTGTCCCCCTGGCACCATGGACCTGTCCAAGGTCCACCTAGCCCCTACAAGTCGACCTAGGCGTCCAGTGTGGACGCTCTAGGTCGATTTTGTAGGGTCCCCTCTAAGTCGACTTAAATTTTGAGTGTGAACATGCTAAGTCGACTTAAATTAACAAGTGTAGGCATAGCCCCAGACTGGCTTGTGGAGCATAGCAAGTGTGCTGGAAGAGGGAGAATTGCTTGGGAACACTGTGCTTGTCTGCAGGGCCGTGTCCTCTGTGCTTCACGAAGGGGGTGCAGCTCTACATGACAGCCAGTGCAGGGTTTCATGACCCCTAGGAAGGAGGAAAAGGACCTGGGAGTATTAGGTGGTCAGAGGATGATTATGAGCCATCAATGTGATGTGGCTGTGAAAAAAGCAGGAGGTTCTGTGGCATGCATTGTGCAGGGAGTCAGAGTAGATGATCATACTGGTTCCTTCTGACATTAAAATCTATAACCTTTGGGGGATGTTTCGTGATCAGATAAAGTGGCAAAATCCAGCTGATGTGACTTGATGGGAATTGTTCGCTCCAGCTTGGCACTCACACGTTGCACGTACTGCCCAGGCTGCCTCTGCACATCTTGTGGGCAGGCCAGATAGTTAAAGAGCAGAGAGCAGGACAGCTTGGGAAATGTGAACGGGGGGAACAAGGACCTTTTTTGGTGCTAAGGAAAGGTATTGACAACTCTGGAGATGAATGTCCTTGGTGTGTCCAGTCCAAACACAACAAGTGACCCTGTTTGGCCCCATAATGATGTACCTCATCCCTGACCACCTGCAGGAATGACCAGGAAATTCTGACTCTCTGGCAAGAAACAACCCACTTGCTATGGTGTAAATCAGTGATTCCCAACTTTTTCAGTAACATGGCGCACTTCAATGCGATAAACAATTCCATGGCACACCTACTATTTTCAGCTGATTTGATTGCTCATAAATGTCACATTTACTTACATTTACTGTGGTTACGGTCTTACTAGAGAGGTTTGCAACCTAATGCATACAACAAGCTAAAGAAGGATCAAATGCATTAATGTTTCATATCCACTACAAAAAAATACACGTCATCTCAATTTTGCCCTTTGGCCACCTATGTTTAGAATGTTCATGTTTTAGAATCAAAAGACTGATACCTTGCTTTTAATTTGATGATTACTTTTCATGAGTTTTATGAGTTGAAATTTTGGTTGGATAGAATATTGTTTTAAGATGAAACAATGTTTGTTTTACATTGATTTTCATTACCTTTATACAAAATTTCACAGCACACATGGACAGTTCTCATGGCACATCAGTTAAAAACCACACCGCACTATGGCGCATTGGTTGAAAACCATTGGTGTAAATGCCTGAGCACCAGGAACAGGCCTGGGACCTATCAAATCCAGTGAATAGTGACAGCTCTATGCCATTGCCCATCCAGCTGTGTTTGGATGAGTGATGGGCTCTGCAGCCAGTCACTGCTGCCTTGAACCTTTCACCTCCCAGGTGTTCATCTCGCACCTGCTCACTAGAACAAAGCTAGCAGGTAGAGTGAAGACTTAGGCGTTAGGGCGATGCACCATCACGTTCACATGCAAACCTGCCCACACAAGAGCTGGCAGAGGAGCAAAATCCCCTGCTTCAGTGGTGATCCCCCACCTTGGGATCCTGAGCAGGGTGTCTCCTCACTTCATGGAGCCAGGATCAGCACAGTGAAAGGGAGCAGATATGCAAAGTGCCTCCTTGGCATTTCCTTGTCTCCTCTCCTCAGCCCCTGAAATTGCCAGTTTATTGCTGCGAACAGAAGGAAGCAAGGAAATGATTTCTCCTTTGACATTTAAATTGAAGACAACATTTCCAGTTAAATTTCCCTTCCCCACTAGATGTTGGTTCCGGCGATTTTAGCTTATTTTATTTTATTAGGACAATTATTATTTGTTGCCGGGGCCGCTGGTGAGACAGACCTTACTGGCCTTTTATTAGGTAGGTTGCTGGAAAGCATTCTCTGTTCGTTACCTTTGCTGGTACATGGGACTCTGGCATTGAGCCAAGCCCAGAGCCAATGGGGCAGGAACCAGCATCCGTCCTTGGTGTGCTGGGGTCTGCAACCCCCTCCAAACACAGCCGATGCCAACAATCCAGGTTCTCTTTAGCTACTGACTCTTCAGCTGTTACTGCAGGAGTAACTGCTAAACCAGAAAGCAGCAGGGGCTCGAGGGAGCTCCCACAGTCACCGTTCAAAGGGATAAAGCCCTGGATTTAGAATCCGGCTTGAACAATGGCTTTATTTTTCATCTCTTTCATTCTGCTGCATGGATAAAGGTTGGTTGGTTGGTTTAACTCATCATGGGGAGATATGCTGCTTGTCAGTGTTTTTAATCTCCTTGGCTGTGCTGAGGAACTGTATTGCACCAGTGCAGAGAGAAAGAGAGAGAGAGAGACTCAGAAAGACTGGAGGAGTTTGGTGGGAGATGGGGATGAAGAAAGAAATAAAAAAGCCTGACAGCCAGAGAGGGAGAATGAATGAAAAAGGGGGTTAGCAGGTGAGGGAGGAGAAGGAAGAAAGTGGCCGAGGATGGATGGAGTGTCGTGGGGGGCAAGCGTAAATGCAATGGTACAATATTGATTTGTGTCTTGCTCTCATAAAACAGTCTCAGAAGAAATCCAGGGTTAAAACAGATACTTAGAAATTGTTCTGCCTCCTAATCCGGTTATTTCCCACCATGTGACTGGCTGGGATTCAATCCATTGGCTCAAAGGGCCTTAGGGGCTTTGGATCTCCGAAGGAGACTTCTGACTGAACCATAGCTTTGAAGAGTGTCACTTACACCAGTCAAATTCCAAAGGGGTAGCCGTGTTAGTCTATTGTAGAAAGACAACAGAGTCTTGTGGCACATTACACAAGGCTAAATCAGACCCAGGCTGGGGACTGAAGCGCATGGTGTATCTATGCCAAGCAAACGAAATATTGTATCTACAGCAATGATGACTCTTTGCATCTATACAGCAGTGGTTCTCAACCTTTTTTCCATTGCGATACACCTGACAGATGATGTTCCCCTGCGTGACACACTACAATCTGCCCGTAGTGGTGGCACTTGGGCTGGGAGTGCTTAGGAGGCTGAGGTGCTCTGGAGGATGCAGCGCTCTGGGACCTAGGTGGGTGCTGAGCCAAGCCAGTGCAGGCTGGTGCCCTTGTGGTCTGGCTCGATGGGGCTGGGTTTATTTTTGTGGGGCAGGTAGTGCCCCTCTCCCCTCCCTTCCAGCCCAGAATCTCTGGGTTGCATCCCCTAAGTCGATTTACTGATCTGGCCCTGTCTGCTGCCTGCGTCGTGCAGCAGGGAGAGTCAGGAGGCAGGCGCCCCAAGCTGAGCTGCCAGTTTTCTGTGACACATCTTCTGGCTCTTCGCGGCACACTTTTGTGTCCTGACACAGTGGTTGAGAATCGCTGCTATACAGCACCCTCCATCTAAGTCTCAAAGCACTTTACAGACTGGAATGACCTGAATCTCGCACATTCCTGAGCAGTTAACACAATCCCCAGCTCATAGGTGAGGGAGATGACACAGAGAGGCTAAGGTTGCTGCTTTCAGAAGCATCTGTGAAATTTTAGGGCCAGCCAGCTTGATATGCTTAGGGTTTGATTATTGTTTTAATAGGGGCTGAGCACTCTCAAACCCCTTCCACCCATTCACTTCAGTCTTTGGTCCTCAGTTCACCCAAAGTCATTCAGGAAACTAGAGCAAGCAGAAATAAACCTAGATCTGCTGATAACCAGCTCTGTGCCTTCAAAAAGTGCCGGGACTCTGTTCTTGAACCCCATTTGCACCCCACTGATGTCATGGGGTTCCTCCTGAGTCTGACATGTGAGAGCGAGAGGAGCATCAGTCATCGAATAACACCACGGAAATCAGCTGCACTGTATTGGGTTGTGCTCAGCAGTGCAGACTCAGCGCCCTCCTGTATGCTAGAAATACCATGGTGTCTAAGAGTAGCACAAACATTAAAAAAAAGTAATCAATTTCTATGATAAACTTATTAAAGCTACTTATCTTACTAAGGCCCTTTTCCATATATATTTTCTTTTAATTGCCTTTGTCATTTAAAAATTCGGTCTCCATAAATCTTGAGTGACATTTTATTGCCCAGCAGTGGATAGAGCAGCCTGTGGTAACAGTTCCGCTTGGCTTCCAATCCTTGTTGGGAAAGAATTATTAGGCAACTACTTTGCGTCCCTCTTCCCAGCAATGTATTCTCCCCTGTGTTTGGAGTGCTGCAGGCTTAAAGTGATTCAAGGCTTAGGAATTCCACACTCCCTACAGGAGATGGTTCCCCAGTATGAGACACACTTTTTCCCTGGTGCTCCGGGTTATTTATACTCCCCTTCACCCCTCTGAATACCCCTCACTTCCCCAATTTAGATATGAGACAGGACGGATGGCCTTGGGGCTGAGGCACTTGATTTGGGCGCTGGGGGTCAGGATTCAGTTCCTTACTCTGCCCCAAACTCGCTTTGGGTTAGTCATGTAGGATGGCGTTGTCTGAGCACTTTGCTCCCGTTGGTGTCAATGAAATATTACCGATTTACTCGGTGGAAATAATAGGCTCACATTCTGCCCCTTAATTGCCCTGTGTCTCAGTCCGCTAGTGGGATAGCAGTGCATTAATGCTCCCCCCCTTTGTCTATTTAGACTGTAAATTCTTTAGGGCAGGGAATGTCTTACTATGTGTCTGTACAGAACCTAGCACAATAGGGGCCTTGATCTGCATGAGGCCTCCAGGCACTATCACACCAAAGACCATAAGAATGGGATGAAACTCTATATATTTACTTCTCTTAATACCTACTCAGACTCTCTTCCTCCAGAGCACAGTCCGTTTCATGGCCATTCTCGGCAATCTCCCCACTTTTTCATCTCTTTCTGGTGCGAAGACCTGTGCATAGGCAGATTCTTATGACAATGTCTTCTCAGTGACCTTGAACAGTGGTCTAAATACAAGAGAGTAGGTGGATCGCTCGTGTCTGGCATGTTAAACAGTTTGAAGAAAGTATGGGTAAATTATTGAGGATCTCTAGGGTAGGAGAAGAGTCCTTTACAAGGTAATATTGGGCAAGATCTGTGGGGACTGATGGCGGGAAGGGCCCGCACTTCACACCCGGCCAACTCAAGGAGCACCACCATTTCCAGTGATCTGCTCTCCAACAGAATGGCTGGCAAGGTGCAGTGATGGTGTAGCATGAGATCAGGGCATCTTGGGACGCAACTGGATTTAGCCGGCAATGACAGCAGAAGTCGCTGACAGCTCTGTTTGTAGCTGATAAGTGAAAGAAGAAGCGCAGAACTGCGGGTCAAGAAACAACAGCTGTCATTACCCTGGAAAGCCTGATAACAACATAATCCTCTAGTAATACTAACATAATACTAGCAGCTGTGAGGAGTCAGGGAGCTGGGAAATCTGAGCCCTGAAATGGGGGTGGGAGAGAAGAGGTTCAAGGAATGAAAGTCCCGATTGGTGGCTGGAGGTATCTCAGGAATCAGAGGTTTGGGTGTGGAATGTTCCAAAAAGGAATCCCTGAAAATGAAGAGGATAGTTCAGGTTCTGATGTAGTGTTTGGGTTCACCTTTTGTGCTGGGATCTCCCTCGCCTGCGGAATCCCATGTGTCGTGTCTGTTGCTTTGTCCAGCAAAGGAGATGCCCAAAACCTGCTGTTGGTCGGTGAGCCCCCGTCCAAGATAGGCTGGCTGGATGCACTGGTTCTGTGCTAGTTAGCTCTTTCTTGAGAGGGGAGTTTTCTCTTTAAAAATAGACCATGCTGATCTGCTTTGCAAGTATGGTGCCTGGAAATCAGCAGGGAGCCCTGGGCTGAGATCCCTCTTTCTAGCCACTTCCCCCACAGGCTTTATAGGCCAGGCTGCTGTTCCACAAGTATGGGATGCAGTAGCTGTAGGAGGAATAATGGGATTTGCAGCGTCAAATCATCTCACTAGCCAGCAAAGCTAGAAAATAACCCTCTGCACCATAAAGAAGCTGGGACTCCCAATGTCTCACAGAAGTTTCTAGCACTAGTGGCTCATGAGATATAAGACCTCTGACTATCCACTGGTCTCCAGGGGCCATGGTGGGCCACCGACCAGGCAAGATGGGATGCTTCTAATATCCAGGGCTGGTGGGGACTTGGCTTCCCATGAGACATTAGCCCAGTGTTTCTCAACCTTCAGTGGACTGAGGAACACCTATAGGAATTAATTACTTTATGTGGATCACCTGATGAAAACATTCTCGAAAAAGCTGGTAACAGTGGCAGGAGATAAATGCCCCAGTCACAGCAAAGCTTCCAGGTGTGCATCAACATCTGCCACCACATACCTGGAAGCTTTGCTGTGGCTGGGGCATTAAATTGCTCCTCCCCTAGAGAGGGGTCAGGGTGGGTCACAGAACACCTGTACTATGTCTGAGGAGCACCAGTGGTCTACTGCAGTGGTTCTCAACCACTGTGTTGGGACACATTACTGTGTCACCACACAGTGGTAAGTGTGTCATGGAGAGCCAGGGAGAAGGCTGGATTTGGCCTGGGGTGGGTGGGTTAGTTGTGTCCTGTAGGGTCGTGGTATGCTGCCAAGTGTGTCATGACCTGCAAAAGGTTGAGAACCTCTGGTCCATGGAACACTGGTTAAGAAACACTGCATTAGCCCATTTTCCATCTACAGAGCCTGATCTCATCTGTGTTTCCATCTGCACTGCCCTGTTTTACAAAGACTTTGAGATGGGTGGATGGATGAAGAGCGCCAGATATTATCATTAGGATTCAAATGTGGTGAACAGGTTCTCGCTTCTCGCCTTGTTTCGCCCATCTGCCCTTCTCCCCTTGGAAAAATGGCTTATTTTTACTCAAGAACCTGAGGCACAACCCCTCATCCACAAATCACTGCACGGGTTATGTGTGGGGGTAGGGTGAGTCTTATATATGTTGTGGGTGCCTGGAGAGAATAGGCTCAGCTCTTCCAGGATGGAGGAGGTGTCTGCTTACCCCCAAATCACGCTTCTTTACACCTGGCTCTGGAAAGACTCATGGAGGAGTTGATACTCCAGGGTGCAGCTGAAGATCCGTGAACTGGTCCGTGGTGGCTGGAGGCAGGAATTGGGACTCCTGACTAGCTGTTTTGAGAGGATGGGCTTTTGCAATACTGCTGTTGAAGATATCTTGGTTCAGATTCACAATTCTGCCCCCGACTTGTATGACCTCGTGGTTCATCACTTAATCTGTCCATGCCTTGGTCTTCTGTCTGTGAACTAGGGATCACAAACCTTCTTTTGTCTCTCTTGTCTATTTTGCTTGTGAATTCTTCAGGGATGTTGTTCCCCCAAACTGTACCCCAAGGGGTCGGTTCATGTGGATTTACCAACCACAGTCAAAAACCATTGAAAAGATGGATGATTTTTATTGAAAGCCAGGGTGAATAACCCCAAGCAAGCAAAGCAAAATAATAAGTGGTGAGAGCTTACGTCCCTTCTGCAGCCAGGGACACCTGATGACTGTGGACAACCCCGAGGAGGTTCCCAAGGCATCTTGGTCCTAGGTTACTGAGGCAGCCTGGCCCATGATCCTATGGTGAAGTCTGCAGGTTCACAGGGACTATGCTAACATATAGCATTTCAGGAGGAGGTGGGGTGATCAAGCCCACTTTCTCTTCGGACACTCAGGCCCAAGGCCGAGGTAACTTAGAAAGACAAATAAGAAGTCCAAGCCTTGCAAAGCAGCAAAACACCTTATTATCCAGCCCCAGCCGGTTCCCATAGGAGATCGACTGCAGCTGGTGTTTTGGGCATGAAGCCCAGCATCAGTTCACGGTCGGGTTGCTCATGGTGGAGGGAGGTTGTGAATGCCATGCACTACCTGCCCATCACAAATCTTCTGTTTTGACCCTACAGGTGTGTCTTGCTGTGTGTATGTGTCAATTGTGGTGCTTCCACAATCCAATGATATTGACTCAGGCCTGACTTCCCCCTGGTCATGATTGAGTGCCTTATTGAAACCCATCGGGCCTTGCCTTTTCCCAGGCATTTAAACCCACCCCACTCCATCTGAAGTCGTGGGGCCTGTCCAGGTTAAGGGGTATCTTAATGAGACACCCTTGCTATTACTGATGATGTTTTGTATTCTCCTGGCACCTTGGGCCCCTGGTCCATGACTGGTGCTCCTTTGTGCTAGATGCTGGGTGGCAAGGTACAAAGAGAGTTCCCTGTGTGAGGCGTTTACAATCCAAGTTCAAGACAAGGGACAACAGGTGGAGATGGACATGCAGACGAGAGAGTACATGGAAACAATGAGACAATAAGAGGCTGCAGGGCCGCGGTGGTCTCAGGGTCTTAGCTCTTGTTAATTTGGATCAATTTGACCTTTCTGTGCTGAGCCTTCTTGCCTCCCTAGTCCCCCTCCTACAAAGGCAGAGGGGCCGGCCATTTTGTTGTAGATGTCATCTCATAGAGCCTGGTCAAAAGCCCCTTGGGGTCACAGAGAGAAGAGCACCCCAATGCAAAAGGGCTCTGGGTCCATGTGGAGGAGGTGCTACAGCCTTGCAATATCCTGGACAGACCTTAAGGAATTAAGAGTAACTTGATTTAATGCCTCTTGGGATCCATTGTGTTACAAACACAGTTGTGTATGTGCTGTTGTGGAATTGTCACCTTCCTCCAGGATCAGTCCTCTGACACCATTCCCAGGAAGGAACCCGTGTCCTAGTTCAAACTGATTTGTCCAGTGACCCATAGACAAAAGATTTTTTGGTAAATAGGCTGGTATCATGGTCAGGGCCTTATTCCTGACCCAGCAAAAGGACAGGACCCTGGTCCATAGGGAAAGGTTGGAAGGATTTGGCCCTAATGAGGTCCCAGAAGACTGGGTGCTAGTTCTGAGCTGAAGATGTGTGAACTTGAAGCCGCAAGAAAATCCCATGGGTGGGGTTTTGAAGGATGGGTCCTGACGAAGGAGTGATATCTCCTCTGGTGAGCTTATTAGCAGGTGAGTGTGTTCTTCTACGGTTTTTAAAGTGTTCTCTCTGGAGTGCTTTTACCTTAAGAGTAAAAGAAGCTTGCATGGGAAGTGCTGTGTGATGCCTTATAGCCATGACCAGTTACTCTGTTGTTAGTCTCTGAAGAAAAAGTAAGCAGGCCTGCTTCAGTAGAGTCTTTTGCTGGGATAGAGCATGGCTGTTTTTAACTTTCCCCCACCTCCCTGAGCAGCCGCCTATGAAAATGTCACCCTCCAAAATTCAGTCCCACAGCCATGTTATTCACCAGCCCATTATTGTTTAATTTAATCACCATATGGCATTTAGCCTTCCTCCTCACTAGAGAGCTACCTATTTATTTTACACTTCAAATGAATTACTCATTATTCTGCCGTTCCAGGATTTTATCATGTAATTGTAAATTGCGGAGCCTAACAAATCAAAAATGAGCCCTGGTTCTCTCCTCCATCTCACATGTTAATTTGTGTCACTCCCTGGAGCTGCAGCTGGATTGTTCACCTCCTGACCCAGGACACCTGTCTGGGAGCCCTCCCCTTCCATAAAAAGAATCTTCATTCCTAGCTCTTGCGTGGTCCATTTGGACTGAGTGTCACGGCCATTCCCTGCTCCTCAGCTTAGGATAATCTTCACACCACCAGGCTACACCACGGAGACAGATTGTTCCCCTTTTGATCTTGGCAATTCCTCGCTCTTCGAAGTTGACTGTCTGCTCCGAAGAGCTAAGTGTTACCCGCCATGAATAAGGGAGCCACAATTTGGATCCATGATGTAGAACCCCTATTGCTGCCGTGAGAGCTCTAATTTGGAAGCTGCAGGGCTACAGTGACTTTTTCTATAGGGCTGTGATGGAAGAAATGTGACATAGTGGCTTGTGTCCTGGACAGGGACTCCGAGACCTTGGTTCTGTTCTCTGCTCTGCAACTGACTTGAGGTACCACTTTGGGTAAGTCACTTCCCCTCTCCGTGCCTCTAATTTGCCCTCCCATCTTTAGTCTACTTAAACAGTGAGCTCTTTGGAGCAAGGACTCTCTCTCACATCTGGCTGTACAGCACCTGGCACAATGGTGCTCCCATCTCTGGTAGGACCACTAAGCACTGCATTACTGGGCTCTTCTTGGACCTCCCTGTGTCCCAGGGGGGCTGCCAGGCAGCTGTATTGAGTTTCAGGGCCCTTAATGGTTGCTTCCTGTTCTTTTCCCCACTGCTAAAGCCTATTCTGTTTGCTCACTCATTTAACTCCGAAAACAAAATTGCTGAAGGTAAAAGTCGACTCAGAGAATGCTGGCTAAAATGGCAACTGGAGCTCACAAGGCAACAAACTTCACAGGGCTAGAGGATATGTTTTTCTCGAACATCCCTCCCCTCCAAAAAGTCGTTCACTTGTGGAACTCATTGCCTAATGAGATGAATGAGGCTACCAGCTTATCAGGATTCTTAACCAGGACTGGACGTTTGTGTGTAACAAGCACATTCAGAGTTACGGTACAGGCATGGGCGGGTGGTGGAGGTGATGGGGCCTGGTAGTAGGCCCACTCCTCAGTGGGGTACAGTCCAGCCAGGATTTAAAAAAATTAACTCTACCTGCCAATTTGCTCCTTGCGTCTCTCTGGCACTACTCTCTGTGCTACTCAGATGCATGGGCCCTGAGTGTCACTCTCTTATTACATAGATGAAGTTCAGCTCTTCAGTGCTGAAGGGAGATTTCTTAAGGAAATTCACAAGAGGTCAGCTGCAGGCGGGCAGTCTAGAGTGAGCGGGAGGAATAGTGAGACATTTGCAGGACATTAAGAGGGGATTCAATCGGCAGGCTCATTTCTTGGTGGAAAATAAACCAAGCTGCCTCTCCTCTGCTCAGCGAGAGCCAAGTGCACAAAACCCACTGGATCTGTCATGTTTGATTCTCTCCCGGCCGCTTTGACACAAATCCGAAACATTTCATTGATTTTCTGTTTTGCCCACTCTGCGCTCAGCAGTATCCAATTACTCCTGTTTGCTAGGCTGAGTTATTACCAGCCATTTCCAGTTAAACTCCCTGGAAGAAGAAACCTTAGGATGGGGCAAATTTGTCCTCTTCCCAGGTATTCCCCTTCCCCACTTTGCAGTGGTACTTGGGCAACAAATAGCCCAGTTGGTTACAATCACATTGCAGAACCCCATTCCAGTAGGAAAAAAATTCCCTTTGTATGAGCCTCCTTGTTAGCGCTGTCCAGTTAAGCAGGGTCTGGCCAGGCTAATGCTTCAACAGGAGACCTTCAATGAACTTGCCAGTGCTCCTGGAAGTGGTGTGAGTGACTGGGGAGGAAAGGGGACGTGCTCCCTGCAGACTCAGGACTGAGTTAGTATGGCATGGCCCTGGGGGCACTGTGTGGCTGGCAGGTTTTCATGTGAGGTGATGAGCCTTTGACAGAATATCTAAACTAAGTTCTTTGGGGCAGGGCTGTCTTTTTGTTCATGTTTTGTACAGTGCCTAGAAGAGTGAGGTCCTGGCCCATAACTGGGCTTCTAGACGCCATGATAGTACCTATTAATAATATCTATCTCTATCTTAACTGGCCCCCATCACTACCATATCAGAGCATTCTCAATCTTTTATGTATCTGTTATAAATCTGTTATATTCATTGGAAAAATGGGAAACTGAGGCACAGAGAGAGGCTCTGATTGGCCCAAGGTCATAAAGGGAGTCTGGTAGAACAGGGAGTTGAACCCAAGCACCACCTCTCCCCACAGCCAGCCTCTCTGTTATGATCACTAGAATTCCCATGATGCACTTTTTTCTTTTCTTTTTTTTTTAAAGAGTAAAGGACACCTTATGTCCAGACCACACCTTCCAACCCCCAAACTTCTTCTATAGTTTATCTGATGATGGGATTGTCGCTAAATGGATGTGGTAAGAGGGGTGTTGTACAATTCTATCTGCAATGCAGGACTACCAACATTTTGTTTCTCTCTGTTACTTTTAGAACCCCCAGCCCTACTTACCTGGGTCTTGGTCAAGGTGGATAAGGCGATGTACGCAGGTATTTTTCCTTGTAAATTGTTCCCTCCAACCCAGTAACGGCTTTTGATGTTCAGAGGAAATCAAATAAGTGTCAAAGATGTTAGTGGTACCTACTGTAAGCATTTAATCTTGACAGCATCCCCTCAGTGAAGGGCTGGAGTAAACCCTTGGTGTGTGTAACTTCAACAACGTTCTGAGGACTCCTGTGGTCCCTGAGCTAAGAAGTCCACGGTCTGACGTGCAGAGGTTAGGGGAAGGGGAAGGATAGAGGCACTTGATACACAACTCAGCTTGATTCAGTAAGCATCAGGGCATGAGTGGGCCTTCAGGGGCCCCTGACCAGCCCAAGATTCCAGCCTTTCTTGCCCATTTATTAAATTTTCAGTCAAACCCCTTGAGCTTTCTTCCATGCTGCCCTGCACATTTCAAGGAGCTCACTATAAACATCTGCAAAGCTGCCTCGTTGTCCTCCTCAAAATCTCTCCTTTGCTATGATGCCTACAAAAAAACCTGAACTGTTAGGCCGCTGGTGCTCTGAGACCGCTGAGGTTATGCTAACCCACACTGCCTCATCATTCCCTTGTTCTCCCCCATCTGTCTGTCCCCAGCTGTTGTCTCTTGTCTTGTGGTTTCGATTGTCACCTCTTTTGGTCAGGCACTTTCTTTTTGTTCTGTGTGTGTACAGCACCTGGTGCACTGGGGTCCTGGTGTGTGACTGGGTCTCCTGGGTCACTACTGCAGCACAAGGAATTGGGCAGGGGAGCTCCTGTTGTGTCAGCTATGGAAGCATAACAGCTTCCCAAAGCTATAATCTTTGAGCTGTGCTTTGCTATTTGGCTTTTCATGGGCACCTGATTTCCTTACTGGCTGCAAAGCAGGGGAAGGCTACTTCCCTTCTCTTACTGTGAGCAGCAGAGACACAGGTGCATGCTGAGCATTTGTGGGTTTTTGTGAGCAATCTCTTCACAAATCTCATTTTTCCAGCCTCTTGTCACACTTAGTTATTTTTGGACCTAATGTAGTTTTGACTCAGCCCTAACTGAATTTGTATCCCAGCATTTTTCTTAATTATCCCCTCTGATTCATCTATGTCGGTGTTTAACTGAAGATTAATTGGGAAAAATGGTGTCCGTGCATCTCACTGAGGGAAAGGGATCATCCTCATACGTCTTGTGCAGCATTGGCGAACAGCAGGAAGGAGCACCGTGATATTTCTGCCTTGCCCTCCACTTGGATTTTCGCATCCCTCTTGCACGCCTTCCCAGCCACCTAGGGAACGTTTACACAGCAAGTCTAAGAGCTTGGGATGATGTACTTGTGGGGATTGGACTACTGCACTAAAAATAGGCTCAGGCTCTGATACCTATCCTTGCCCTAGGCTTCAGACCCTGGGCACTAACTCCAGCAGCAATGTCCACACAGCTGTTTTTAGCCCGGGAGCTGGAGTCTGTTGAGTCTGAGCCTCACTGACGGGGGGAGATGAGCCCAGGGTTTGCCCTGCTTGTTTTCTTTTCCAAGCAACGGGAGCCTCTAGCCAGACATGGTATCCAGAATGTTGTGGTGAAAGCAGCTGCCTGAGCTGAATTAAGAGCAACCCCCACCCCTCTCCGGGCCTGGCAGGCTGCGTGAGACTCTGCCTCTAGCCATTGCTCAGCTGCCCTGTACAGCTAGTTTGTGAACAGTCCCTTTTTACTTTCTGAGCAGAGGAAGAGAGAAAATAGCGGAAGGGCAAGAGGGCGCTTGGTGACAAGAGTTGCCTGTCATCCCCTTTAGAAGAGTGAAGCTGGAGGCCCACTGGGTATTCCTGACTCGCCTTTATCATGAGCAAGGGCTAAAGGGATGATAAATAGAGGTTTGTAACAGCAAATCCGACATTAGCCATTAACAAGCAGTTAATGGCTCAGAGATTCAAGAGCGATCTCTCATACCAGACAGGACGTTTACACTGAGAATGCCTTTGCTGAATGCAGCCCTCGCACAGCATTGGCTACAGTGAGTGGGGGGGGGGGAGGTCTCTTGCTGGAGTTGGGGTTTTGGAGGTGGGGTAACTTCAGGGTTGAACAAACCTGGAGGTTCTATGCTCCTTGCTCAGTCCCAATGCGGGATGATGAAATTAAGCGGAGACTTTGGACAGCTTTTTAGTTCTGGCAGCCCATGGCCATGATTGCAGTGTGCCAGAGGTCAGTCTTCATTTTTTTCTTGCTCCACCCCAGCACAAGCACTATCTTAAAGTCCCAGCCATGACTCCTGCATACCCAGGGTGGAGAGCTACACTTAGAGGGGAGGAGGGGTTTCCCCTATGGCAGGGAATTCCAAGCCACTACAGCTGGCTCTATGCTGCCCACCCCAGGCCAGCATAGCTTCATCAGTGAGCATTTGCAAAGGGCATTAGAGGAAAGATGCTAGTCAAGTACCAAATCTTAATATTTTACTACCCTCATGAATGCACTTGGGTAGCACAACTAATTCCTTTACACCAACTACCCTTGAGTTAAATAGCGTGCAACAGATTCTGTGTCAATTGCCAGCTACCCTCAAGATCCAGGGCTCTGAAAGATGGTGAGAAACCACCTGGGCCCATCTCCAGGTGTGCCCAGTCCAGCTCAGCTCTAGCCCCAATTTAAATAACCTCTTTAAACTCCTGAGTCTCAATTCTCCACTGCCTGCAACTTGTGTATGATAACACCCAGATCTTGTATTGCTTCCCCCTGCCCCATCAGTAGCCCACCAGGTGCAGGGCAGGGGAGAATTAGGCTGTGGGGGAACAGTGAACTCTGGCACACCCCAGTTGTTCTTGGCAACAATCCCTCTCATCCCTCACACCATGAGGGATGCCAATTTGCCAATCTGAACTGGCCATGCACTAGAGAAAAGGATCATGTTTGAAGTACAAAAAGGCTCCTCATTCCTGCTTCTCTCTACAAGTTCTGTTCCTGCTGGAGCTAAGAGAGCTGTTGTCACCAGGTGGAATATACACTGCCTTGCAACAGCTCCCTTCACTGGTAAGATGTGGGGAAAGCTTCAGTTGCTTTCGAAGGGTGCTAAGAGACTTTCTTCAATACCAGTGGAAGCTGCATTTTTGTGGCAATTAACACAGAATCTGTTGCACCCTATTTAACTCAAGGGTATTTGGTGTAAAGGAATTAGTTGTGCTATCCAAGTGCATTCATGAGGGTAGTAAAATATTAAGGTTTGGTACTTGAATAGCATCTTTCTTCCAATGCTCTTTGCAAATGTTCACTGATGAAGCTTTGAACCACCCTTGGTAAGTGGCATTGTTCCTATTTTACAGAAGGCAACCTATGGTAGTAAGGCCAAAGTCTTCAAAACTGTCCATTCACTTTAGAGGCCTCCATTTCTGGGGAGCACGTAAAACATCTGGCACTCAATTATCAGAAGTGCTGAGCCTCCACAAGTTCCATGGATCAACAAGGGTTGTAGATCCTCAGACCTCTGATGATCAGATCCCTCAATGTCTTAAGCTGGGTACCCAAAAATGGAGGCATCAACAGTGAATGGGCACTTAAGGCCTAAGTGACTCACTAAGGTCACTCTAGGTGTCCATGGTAGAGTTGAGTCTTGAACCCGGCTGTCCTGCCTCCTCGATTCTTCCTGTTTGATCACTAGGCCATTCGCCAACAAGATTGAATGAGCCCAAGTGTGCTTCTTATTGTGGCTTTTTACTCTGTTTCCTCCTATTCTATATGTAGAATGATCACCACCAAACAGCGTATGAGGACATGTCTGTCTCCTTCTCCATCTTGGGCTGAGCTTCCCTGCACCTACAGTGTCACAAGGAATATAAGCCATGACTCGAGTGATGGAGGAACCATCTACTTTTAAGGGGGAGACCCAAATGTTTGTGTTTGCTGAAGCATGGTTTGCAGCACTCACTTGTACTGTTAACCCCTTTGTACTAGCCCCACAGCTTCACGTCTCAGTGAAGCCCCCAGGGAGCCACTTGCTTAGAAGAAGAATTCATCTCCAGCCACCTTGGCCATCAATCTCTGTAGAGACCCCAGCCCCGGATGCTGATCAGGGAGCAGGTTCCAAGCAGCTGCAAGAATGTGGATGGAGGATTAGGTGGGAGCGGACTCCTATATTGTCATCTCTCCTCTTGTTCATGGCACGTTGGACCTACGGTCATTGGCTGTTGTAAGAGCTTTGGGGTTGAGAGGATGACTGGGAGATTCCGGCCAATCCTAGTTTTATCAACAACCTCTTTAATTTTATCTCCCAGGCCCAGCTAGTCTAATAACATATCGATTTCTCTGTCTTCACGTTTTACACAGGCTCCTGTCAATGTAAGGCACTTGATTCAGTCAATAAAAAGTGGGCTGGGGGCCCAGACCGCGATTTAATCATTACAACATCAAAGGTGACATTTCAAATGACGGATTTCCCAGTAACCTGACAGCCCCTGTTTGGCTTGTTCCTGAGGTGCCTTTGTGCTAGGGTATTTCTTTTTGTTCCAAGTGTGAGCCAGGGCGTTCCCGACTAAGGAGCAGCACTGCAGTGGTGGAGAGCTGGGCTGCTGGCTTCAGAACTAGTATCTCCCCGTCACGTTGCAAACTTTGTAACATTTGGCAGAGATTAATTAATGTGTTATCAGCTATTCCGTGCTGGGAAGCTTCAGGGGCACCCCAGATGGCGATGCTGCACCATCCTGGAAATGGGGCAGGAGTGCAGGGAGAGATGAATTTCTCTAATCCTAACTGCAAGTGGGTAACAGTGGCATTTACTGAGTGCTCAATGTTTCATTGTAAGGTGCTGGCAGTCTGTTGAGTCTCCAGTGACAAGAGTGGTGCGTGCAGGTGACAGCGCTTGCAGCCAATGAGCAGGGTGTGTACTCGTTGAACGATGAACATGATGAAGGGAATGCAATGAACATTCTGATAGTCACGAGTGGGGCTCTTTGCAAATGCTGGCTGCACTGTTTGCCTAATTTGTTGGGGGGGGGAGGAGGTTTGATTGATTTCCTTCATGTTGTTTTTTTATTGTTGAGGCTAATTACTTGTGTATGCGTTAGTTCCAAACTGCCCTATAAGATTCCATGGCCAGGAATCACTCAGAGCTGCAGGTAATGAGCTTTTCTCTCTCCAAAGCATAATGTGACAACTGCAGTTTTGATCACTGAAGAGAGACTGACTCTGACCCCCAGTGACTGTTGCACCCACCTGATTACTGTTCTAAAAGCTGTCCCTCAGGTGGAATTCATTGCCTTCGTACGGACTAGGTCCAAAACCATAGCAGTTGAGGGAAAAACTTCTTGGCTTGCTGAATTACCAAATGGCCTCAGTTCCTAGAATCCTAGAAGATTAAGGTTGAACAGGATCTCAGGGGTCATCTAGTCCAATCCCCTGCTCCATGCAGGACCAACCCCAACTAAATCATCCCAGCCAGGGCTTTGTCAAGCCAGGCCTTAACAACCTCTCAGGATGATGATTCCACTGTCTCCCTAACTAATCCATTCCAATGCTTCATCAACCTCCTAGTGAAAAAGCTTTTTCTGATATCTAACCTAGACCTTCCTCACTGCAACTTGAGACCATTACTTCTAGTTCTGTCATCTAGTGCCACTGAGGACAGCCTAGCTCCATCCTCCCTGGAACCCCCTTTCAGGTAGTTAAAGACTGCTACCAAATTCCCCACTCCCCCCACCACACTCTTCTCTTCTGCAGACTGAACAATCCTAATGGCCTCAGTCTCTGCTCATAAGTCATGTGCTCCAGCCCCCTAATCATTTTTGTTGCTGTCTACTGGACTCTCTCTAAATTGTCCACATCCTCCCTGTAGCTTCTCCTGGAAGCTAGTTGTTGCTGGTGGGGCACCATTAACACTTTCTAGCATATTCCCAGCACCTCCCGAGATCAGGTCCTCAATAGATCCAATATCTCGTGTTTGTCCCAAAGGGTGCATGGTTGCAACACTTGAGTAATCTTATTTTAGTGGAGATGGGTCAGGCCTGCAGAGATCAAATCTCTATTCTGATCCTGACTGGAATTTCCCAACTCAGGGGGAGATGTTGCAGGGGGTCTGTCCAGACCCATCTCATCCTACAGTAATTGATTTCAGTGCTTGCACTTTTCCTTTATTTGTATAGGATAAGTCTGTCCAGGAGTCATTCTGAACAAAGGCTTGCAAGCCCTTGGGAGCAGCCCTGATGGCTAGAAAGGATGGAATAATAAATGGCTCCATTAGTTAATATCTGTACATGTGCAGACCACTGTATGGGGCTTTGTAAGTCTTATGAAATATTGAATATGATCACACACATTGCTGTGTGCTCCTGTGAAAGGCTGAGTAGCTCCTTCTAGAACAACTTCATTATGGTGATAACCCTAACCTGGAAATCAATGGGATCAAAATGCCTTTCCTGGTGAATATGGATTAAGGCTCCATGCTATAATGGCAGCTGACATGCCACTTTTTGGCCTTAGCTGCTTTTGAAAATGTTGCCCAAGTCTCATTGACTTTCAGTGACACTAAAGCTCCTAAGCACCTTTGAAAATGAGACTTAGGCTCCTAAATCTCCTAGGCAACTCTAAAAATCTTGCCTTGTTCTCACTGTGACACCACAGCCTGCTGCCATGTAGGACTGAGGCACTCAGCTGTAAAAGTTGAAAACCTGAGAATGGGGGAAAGGGAAGTTGACCTCTTTGTTCTGATTGTATCAAATCCAATCCCATAAGCGATCCTTGAAGTGTTGCCATGTCGCTCCAAAAATGGGGCCGTGTTCAAAAACCGTTTGATGTCATCAAAACCCTTAACACATCGAATGTTTTGAAATATCATTTAGACAAAGCTCCATTTTTCTCACCAAAACGTGCAACATTTTCCCATGCTGCTACTCTACAAAAGCTTTGTAAAGCAAAGCCCTAGGGCCACTAAGCACCAGGTAAAACTAGGGAATGGGTAACTGGTGGTGGCCTAATGCCTGGTAGCGGAGCCCTCATGGGGAAAAAAGCACGAGGGACATGTCTGCAAATATGCTCAATGTGGGCAAGGTTAGCTGGAAAGAGAGCATAGCCAAGAGATGTGGGATGTCAGCATCCTCCACCAATTTAGCCACTACAGCACTGTGGCTGTGAAGCTACCTCTGCCCCATAGTCTAGCAGAAATCCCAGGAACGGGTGTGACACTGCCTATCTTCCCAGGTGTGGTTGTCCTCGTTTTGCTGGTATAAAGCCACTTGCACCTTCCTGCACCAACCCGGCTCTTAACCTGGAATCCCACCAGACTTGATTGATTGATTTTGATTTGAACTTTTGGGAGCAAGATCTGTCATCTGACTGCACATCTGTACAGCACCTAGCATAATGGGGCACCTAAGTGCAACCACAAATCCCTTGTTTGAGTCCTTCCTCACACCAAGCATGTGTTGGCCTAGTGGGCCCAAAGAGCTGGCTTTGTATTGCCGCATTAAATAAAAAATACTGAAAAACGTCACGACTGTTCCTGAAGCAGGAGGCACCTCCCCCTCCCCCCCCTTGCCACCACGGCATTGTCCCCATTTGCATTCGGGATCCTGCGGTGAGAGGGTTATGTGAGTAGCTCTTGTCTCAGGCAGGGCCAGCCCAACCATACAGGTGACCTAGGCGGTCGCCTTGGGTATCAGGCTTTGAGAGGTGCCAAATTAGACAGAATTGAATTTTTATATGAATATATTATCTCTTACAAAACATGGTGGGGGGGCACCAGAGCCATAATTTGCCTAGGGTGCCAAAACCCCTTGGGCCGGCCCTGGTCTCAGGCTTTACTGGAAGTGGATGCAGAGTCATGTGGACGGGGGATACTGATGCTGCTGCCCCCTCCTGGTCCCAGACTAGTGTGTGCTCTCTCTGGTCTCCGACTAGCCTTTCTGACGGTCCTTTCCTTAAATACATGTGGTATCCACAGCAGCTTCCAGCTCGAATGTTGCACCTATGTATTAAAACAAGTCCCTCCCATGTGTAGTGCTCTGATCCTGCTTGAAATGAAGACAGCCCCTGCCTTTCATGACAAGAAGAAACCTTTCCTCCAAGATGGCATTTTTAGCACATTGGTGTACTCATTTCATCCATCACTTGGACCCGAGTTCACAGCAGGGTGAGCTAGACCTGCCAAGGGGCCCGGTACCAACCTGGGGGTCCCGCTCCATATATGCTGCGGGGGAGGAGAAAATCCTCCTCTTTCTCCTGTTCTTTGTCTTGTGGAACCTGCTGCTTTCATGCTGCAGCGTCATCCTCTTCCGGTTCTTGTGTGGTCCAAACGCCATCCCAGCCTCATGCTCATCCTCTCTCATCTACCTGGAACTGACTCTGCAGAAGACAGACATCATCAGTGGAGCTAGCGTGACTGCGCTTCTGCTCTGAATGCTGTGGTGACCAAAGGATCAGAGTGGTCTACGGGTGACTGTCTGGAGCAGGGGGGGCTGCAGCCTGTGGCTCCGGATCTGCATGTCGCTCTTTGGCTGCCCCCTTGTGGCTCCAGGCTCCTTCTCCCCACCCCTCCAACTGCAGGACCCTGCAGGTGGCCCACACCTGGCTCCGGGCTCCCTCTGCCTTTGGGGGACTCTGCGGCAGGCGCCCTGGCCCAGCTCCCCACACCCCCCACCAGGAGGCTACACCCATTGCACCTCTCAAACACTTGGAAATTGAAACAATTTTTTAAAATGGCTCTTCTTATCTTTTGGGTTGCCAACCCCTGATCTGGAGGGTGGAAAGCAAGCCAGTGCAGTGACCTAATGCACCTGTGCTGGCCTACTTCCCTGGGTTTAACCCTTGGGCATTGCATCTTGCAGCTTTGCTTTTCCCTCCCCCCCCCACCCCCCTGGGTCTCAACAGATGTTGTGAAGAACTCTGGCCACCAAACGCACTAAAAAGTTCCCCTCCAGCAACACAGGCCAGAGAATTTTGTGTCCGGCAAACCTTCTGCCCCTGCCTCTGAAACAGCTCCCACATTGATTGATCCCTTCACCTCCCCTGCTATCCTCTATCATTTTGGTCTCAAATAGCTGGCTTTTTAATGTCTGCCTGCCCTGCACCCCCACGGCATCTTGCTTACTTCAGTAACTCTTTTATTTGGTATTTCACCACTTTTCCTGGGCTGCCTGGCAGTGGGTTACTTCCTTTGCATGAACAATGAGTGAGATTATTCACTAATTTGCACAGTCCTTGGGCCGGCCTTGCTTGGGCAGGGGAATTAATATCTTCTTTCACTATGGTCTTCTGGCACTGGCCCAATTCTTCAGGAGACGTTGCAGCTCTCCCATGCCCATGCCTCCCTTTCTGGCACTTTCACTGAGTCCAGCAGGGGCAACCTCCTTCTGCAAGACAGGTATGTTCTCTACAGCCTGTTGCGGGGGGGAGATCGTTGCATAAGCTGCCTGGTGCCTCTTTCAGGGCTGTTCAAAGATCTCTGTGGCTTGCACCAGACTCTCCGTGCTAACTTGAAACCTTCCTAGGGTGGAAGGAACAAAGTACAACAGCGCCCCACTTGTTCCTGTCTGTGCTGTGTCCCTGCTGTGACTCTCATGCAGGGGCTTTGATCTCTTAAGCGGTCAGGGTGGCCTCTCTTCATATCCCATAGCTCCTTAGGTCAGGACACTGCGACGGAGCTTTGCTGATTATGTCTCTCCTGCCCTCCCTCACCTCCTGTCCCAGCAGCAGCGAGTTCATGTAAAACCTGAGCTGGATATTCTCAAGGGGCAGTTTCTTGGGTTGGTCCAGGGCTCTGCTTGGGAACTAGGTGATTCCTCAGTTGAACTAAAAACATAGGGTGAAACCCTGTCCAATAGGAGTCTGGCCACTGGCATTATAGGAAAAGACCTGATGAAAGCCGTCTTTGGGGCAGCATCGTCCAGCAGACGAGGCACAGGGCTGGGAGTTGGGAAACGAATTCTGCTCCTGTGTGACACTGCTGTTCCTCTCCCTGTGTCCGTTCCTCCTGCACCCTTTTGTCTGGTCTGCTTAGATTGCAAGCACTGTGGATGGGCACCATCTCTTACAGGGTGTCTGTGCATGCACGTACAATGCCTAGCACAGCAAGGCACTGATCTTGCTTGGAGAATTGAACTGCGGCTGTAATAGAATTGAATAACTAGCAGATGGTGGGGGTTTCAAAAGAAGTTAATGCTCTGTGTGTGGGAGGGGGGAATACTGACAAACTTTTTATGGCTCTGGCTCATGGTTGAACTGGTCAGCAGGATTGAAAAGCAAGTGTGGGAAGTTCATCTGCTAATCCAGACAGATCTATCCACTCCACTCAGCACGAATGGCCAATGTCCCTCACTGATGGACTACCCTCTGTCCTCTAGGGGCGGGCCATATGGGTCATGCTTAGCATGGTGGTGGAGTGGGGCATGGGAAAAGCTTGCTTGTGCTCTCTCTCTTTGGCCATGCTGCAACTCTGCCATGGATAATAAAGGATTAAGAATTCCAGGACTGTCGATCCAGCACTCAAAAACTTGGGTGGGGTCCATGCTGTGCAATGCACCTGGAAGCAGCAGGAGCCTGGCTTACTTAACCCAAGAACGACTGCGGCACAGACTGTGTGAAACGTTAGGGTGTCTCAAAAGTCAGTGCTTTAAGGTGCCTCTTCCTTGGGGTTATTTTTGGCTCTCCTCAGCAGCAAGTTGAAAGCTTCCTCTGAGGCTCTCTAAGTGGGAATCTGCTTCCTTCTGTTCTCAGGGCCTGTCTATTTTCTAGTGACGGGAGAGAGTAATAGAAGGTGTAATTACATCTCTCGCAGTCTGGCGCTGCTCGGCAGAGAGCCCTGTGCCTTCTGACTGGCACGTCAGAGCCATGTTAAGGCAGAGGGTCTCCACCAAAGAAACAGACTGTCTTTTTCTCCCCATGCTGAGGAAAACCTAATGAGGAAGAAATGCAGGTGCAGCCCGGAGCAGCCAGCAAGCACCAGCCTCTGGTGCCCTCCCGTGCAGGACAGACTGTTTGATCACAAGTCATATGTGCAGCGAACATGTTGTTCTGTGCTTTGTGTTCAAATGTATATTGGGAAAACAGCACAAGGGCAAGGGTTAGAGGCTGGGAATCTGTCACTAGGCCTGGACTGGCTGTGGGAGGGAATCATTTAATTACTGTGTGTTTTTACAGTAGTGCTTGTAACAAAAACAAGCTTCTTCCTTACCTGTTAAGGGTATCGTTTAGCCACCTCCCCCGTCCTGACCTAGCAATCTGGCTGGACATTCATCCTCACCTTCACTCTGCTCTCACTCCCAGACTTCAGCACCCTCAGTCAGCTTCTCTGAGAGGTCTCCATGATTTCACACTCTCTCCCAGTGCGTGTAGAAAACTCCTGATCACTTCAGACCAGCCACTGCCTCACCTTCCTGCTGGCCATTACCCTGCTACAGATATTTGCTGCCAGCAATGAGAAAGTGAAGTAACTACAAGACAAGCAAGTTAGCACGGAGAGAGGGTCTCTTGTCTATAAGCTGCATTGGCTAAGGGAGAGACACCACATGCGATCACTGCTTTCCCAAGCTATGCCAGCTGGGCCTGCACAATCGCTGTGCCTCTCACTGAGGCCAGGACCACCACGCCCGCACCCGCCCACCTCCAGCTCCTGCTGAGGCAGGATATGGTCGGGCCTATTGGCCCCGATTGCACATTGCTCTCCACCTGCAATCTGAAGCCATCTGCGGCTTTGCTCCCTCAGACAGCAGTTCATGCCATCCGTTGAATGCTGGTAATGTGCTCTGCACTGTACTACATGCAAAACTGCAGATGGATCCTGCCCCAGGGGGCTTGGGCTCAGATTTTTGGTGCTATTTAGGCATCGCTGCGCTCAGCATCACAGTGTTTAACTGAGTTAGAAACCTAAATCTCATTTTTGAAAGGGATTTAGCTACTTGGGAGTCTAAATCCCATGGACTGGAACCCGAGAAGCCAGGGCAAGAGAAAGCCAGATGATAGAGCAGCTTGGGTGCTTGATGTGGGGTGGAGGAGGTCGTGATTTATCACATATAGGCATCATAGAATCATAGAATAATAGGGTTGGAAGGGACCTCACGAGGTCATCTAGTCCAACCCCCTGCTAAAAAACAGGACCACTCCCCCTAAATTACCCCAGCCAGGGTTTTGTCTAACCGAGCCTTAAAAATCTCCAAAGATGGAGATTCTACCACCTCCCTAGATAGCCCATTCCAATGCTTCACCACCCTCCTAGTGAGAAAGTTTTTCCTAATATCCAACCTTGACCTCCCCAGCTGTAATTTGAAACCATTGCTCCTTGTTCTGTCCTCTGTTACCCTCGAGAACAGCCTAGCTCCCTCCTCTTTGGAGCAACCCTTCAAGTAGTTGAAGGTTGCTATCAAATCTCCCCTCAGTCTTCTCTTCTGTAGACTAAATAAGCCTAGTTCCTTCAGTCTCTCCTCATAAGTCATGTGCCCCAGCCCCCTAATCATTTTTGTTGCCCTCCGCTGGACTCTTTCTAATTTGTCCACATCCTTTCTGTAGTGGGGAGCCCAAAACTGGACACAGTACTCCAGATGCGGCCTGACCAGTGTCGAATAGAGGGGAATTATCACATCCCTTGATCTGCTGGCAATACTCCTACTGATGCAGCCCAATATGCCATTGGCCTTTTTGGCAACAAGGGCACACTGTTGGCTCATATTCATCTTCCCGTCCACCATAACTCCCAGGTCCTTTTCTACAGCGCTGCTACTTAGCTGATCGGTCCCCAGCCTGTAGCAGCGCATGGGATTTTTCCGTCCTAAATGCAGGACTTTGCACTTGTCTTTGTTGAACCTCATGAGGTTTCTTTCAGCCCAGTGTTCCAATTTGTCCAAGTCTCCCTGGATCCTGTCCCTGCCCTCCAGAGTATCTACCATTCCCCCCAACTTGGTGTCATCCGCAAACTTACTAAGCACGCAGTCTATTCCATCATCAAGATCATTAATGAAGATGTTGAATAGAACCAGCCCCAGGACCGACCCCTGGGGCACTCCACTCATTACCGGTTGCCAACCAGACATTGAGCCATTGATTCCTACCCGCTGAGCCTGTTGATCTAACCAGTTTTCGATCCACCTTATGGTCCACTCGTCCAACCCATACTTCCTTAACTTGCCGACGAGAATGCTGTGGGAAACCATATCAAAAGCCTTGCTAAAGTCAAGGTATACCACGTCAACGGCTCTTCCCTCATCCACAAATCCAGTCATCTCATCATAGAAGGAAATCAGGTTGGTCAGGCACGATTTGCCCTTGGTGAATCCATGTTGACTGTTCCTGATCACTCTATTTTCCTCCAAGTGTTTCAGGATGGATTCCTTGAGGACCTGCTCCATGATTTTCCCAGGGATTGAGGTGAGGCTGACCGGTCTGTAGTTCCCCGGATCCTCCTTTTTCCCTTTCTTAAAGATAGGTACTATATTTGCCTTTTTCCAATCCTCCAGGACCACCCCCGTTCGCCACAAGTTCTCAAAGATAATGGCCAGCGGCTCTGCAATCACTTCCCCCAACTCCCTCAGCAGCCTCGGATGCAGTTCATCCGGCCCCATGGACTTGTGCACATCCAATTTCATTAAGTGTTCCCTAACCTGACTTTCCATCACCGAGGGCCACTCTTCTCTCCAGTCCGCGTTACCCTGTGTAGTAGCCTGGGAGCTGGCCCGCCCTGTGAAGACTGAAGTAAAAAAAGCATTAAGTACTTCAGCCTTTTCTGCATCATCCTCCACGAGGATGTCTGCCCCATTCAGTAAGGGACCTACACCACCTCTGATCCTTTTCTTGTTGCTGATATACTTATAGGACCCCTTTCTGTTATCCTTCACATCTCTTGCTAGCTGCAACTCCAATTGTCCTTTGGCCTTTCTGATTTGATCCCTGCAGTCCCGAGCAATATCTTTATACGCCTCCCTTGTCCTCTGTCCAAGCTTCCACTTCTTGTAAGCTTCCCTTTTATGTTTCAGCTCCCCGCAGAGTTCCGTGCTAAGCCATGCTGGTTGCCGTCCACATTTGCTGTTCTTTCTGCACATCGGAATGTTATCTTCCTGTGCCTTTAACAGGGTTTCTTTAAAATACAGCCAGCTGTCTTGGACACCTTTCCCCTGCAGATCAGCCTCCCATGGGACCCTGCCCATCTGCTCCCTAAGGGAGCCAAAATCTGCTTTTCTGAAGTCCAGGGTGTGTGTTCTGCTTCTTTCCTTCCTTCCATTGATCAGGATCCTGAACTCTACCAACACATGGTCGCTGCTGCCCAGGTTGCCATTTACTTCTACTTCCCCGATCAATTCTTCTCTGTTTGTGAGCAATAGGTCTAGAGGTGCAAGGCCCCTAGTTGGTTCCTCTAGCATTTGTACTAGGAAGTTGTCCTCAATATTCTCCAAAAACTTCCTGGATTGCCTGTGCACTGCTGTATTATCTTCCCAGCAGACATCAAGATAATTGAAGTCCCCCATAAGAACCAGGGCCTGTGACGATCTGGAAACTTCTGTTAGTTGTCCATAGAACGCCTCATCCACCTCCTCTTTCTGGTCTGGCGGTCTGTAGCAGACACCGACCACAACATCCCCCTTGTTGCATTCTCCCCTAAACTTAACCCACAGACTTTCAACCATCTTGTTTCCACTTTCATAGTGGAGCTCTGAGCAGTCATACAGCTCTTTTACATATAGCGCTACTCCTCCCCCCCTTCTTCCCTGCCTGTCCTTCCTGAACAATTTATATCCATCCATGGCAGTGCTCCAATCATGCAAGTTATCCCACCACGTTTCTGTTATTCCAATTATATCATAGTTCCTTGTCTGTGCCAGTACTACCAATTCTTCCTGTTTGTTTCCCAGGCTCCTCGCATTTGTGTACAGGCACCTAAGATACCGGGCCCATTGCCCTACTTTGCCCTGTCGATTCTCCCTCCTGTCGCATCTTCCTCCTTGCAATTTCTCTAGGTGTCCTCCTTCCCCACTCACCTGAGGTATTATGACTTCATCAGGAAATAAAAAACAATTATTTGATCCCGCCCCCCAGTTCCAACTACCCTCTCTTTTATTCCTTCTGTTACAGCCCCAGCATCCCCCAAGTTCCATCCCTTCCCCCAGGTTTCCCTCAGTTTCACTTACCTGTGGGCCTTGGTCACCTTCCCCCTTCGAACCTAGTTTAAAGCTCTCCTTACCAGGTTAGCCAGTCTGCTTCCAAATATGCTCTTCCCATTCCTGGATAGGTGGAGTCCATCTCTGCCTAGCAGTCCTTCTTCCTGGAACAGCACCCCATGGTCGAGGAAGCCAAAGCCCTCCCAATAACACCATCTCCGCAGCCAGGCATTCACCTCCAGGATACATCTGTCTCTGCTCGGGCCCCTACCCTTGACCGGAAGGATCGAGGAGAACACTACCTGTGCACCGAACTCCTTCACCCGTGCTCCCAGAGCCCTGTAGTCACCTTTGATCTGCAGAGGGTCACCTCTCACAGTATCATTGGTTGCCACATGGATGAGTAGCATGGGGTAGTAGTCAGAGGGATGGATGATTCTCGACAATCCCTCCATAACGTCTCGGATACGGGTGCCTGGCAGGCAGCATACCTCCCGAGAGGCCTTATCTGGGCGACAGATGGGTGCCTCCGTCCCCCTCAGAAGAGAGTCCCCAACCACCACAATCCGACGTTTTCTCCTGGGTGTGATGGTTGTGATCCTCCCAACCTCGGGGGTGCATGGCTTCTCCTCTTCCATCTCATCTCCCATCTGTAGTGCTGCGTAGCGGTTCTTTACCACAACGGAGGGTGGGATGGGAGCAGGGGTGGAGCACTGTCTGCTGCCAGAAGTAACCAGCTGCCAGTGTCCACCCTCTGCTTGAGCCATCTCATCCATCTCTGAGGGTGTGGCAGCAATCCTTTGCCTCTGGATAGTTTCTTCATCCTTGCATGTTTCCTCATGGATGCTATCCAGGAACTTCTCCAGGGCATGGATACTCCTGAGCCTGGCCACCTCCTCCTGTAACTCCCCCACCTGCTTCCTGAGAGATTCCACCAGGAGACACCTGTCACATTGAATGATCTCCCCAGCCTGACCGTCTGAGAGTGGGAAATGCAGGCCACAGTCCTTGCAAGTCCACGCCAGGATCTGGGTAGAGATATCCATGGTCAGTATGTCTGTCTGGATACAGGCACAGGTGGAGGAGACAGAAGCAGTGCTGGCACAAGCGGTGCGGGTCCTCTTCACCATAGTAGCTACACAAACCTCAAACTTCCCCCAAACTCCCTCGCAAACTCCCCTGTTTGCAGTCCCTGTTCGCAGGGTCATGACTATGGATTGTGGGCCGTGTGTGTGTGTGAGGGGAGCATTGTACACTGCAGCCACATGTCTTGTGGGCACCATATAATGTGCCAGCGACTCAGGTAGTGTATCTTGGCAGACCTCTGAGCCATCGCCTGCTGCCCTTGGGGGAGCAATGTTCATTTATACTAGCTTATGGCTCTGGCCCAGTCACTAAGGCTATGTCTACATTGGTTAATTTAAGTCGACTTAGCATGTCCCCACTCGCATTTTAAGTCGACTTAGGGGGGACCCTACAATGTCGACCTAAAGCGTCCACACTGGATGCCTAGGTTGACTTGTAGGGGCTAGGTGGACCTGGGACTGATCCACGGTGGCGAGGGGGCACCCGTTGCCAAGTGCCAGGGAGCTCAGCCTTTGCCCCATTGTACCTTGGTACAATGGGGCAAAGGGGGACAGGGACCATGGCAGGGCATAGGGGCAGGGTGGGCAGGGCTCTGCCCTGCCCTTTGGGGGGGCACGTCAGGCTGTGGCTGTGCCAGCCACCCTGGCAAGGAGGGCAGTGGGGAAGCCCTGGAGCCCCCTAAGTCGACTTAAAGTCGACTTAGGGCTACTTCATGTCCACACTGGCTAAGTCAACTTTCTAAAGTCGACTTAGCCAGAAAAGTCGACTTAAAAGGAGGTTTTATAAAGTCGACTTAATTTTTTCTTAAGTCGACTTAAGGAAAGTGTAGTGTAGATGCAGAGTAAATTAAGTCGACTTAATCAAGCTTACGTCGACTTAATTTGTAAATGTAGATGCACCCTAAAGGAGCTCTCGCGAAGGCTGGGATTTGCCCGCTTTGATCTGCACCAGGTGACTATTTTATGCCGGTCCCACTGTGCACTTTGAAAATCAGCATAGGAATAAAATCTCTGTAAAGAGATCTTGAAGACGTTCTCCTAATCATATGAATGCTTTCTGCATTAAAGTATTACTGTAATGAGAACAGTGTCAAAGGCTTTGTCAGAAAACCCATTAAAACAGATTAGAGCATCTATCTGCACCCTAAACAGTCTTTCCAGAAGAACTGCCCATAATTTCCAGCTGTCACGCAACAAAGACACTCCTGAAATGCCCTCGGAGCAGACATTAAAACAGGGGAAGACTCAGCTGTATGGCCCTGCTTTGATTGTCTTCAGCGCAGAAAATTCTTTGACCCTTGGGCTGTCATTGGCTGCGGAATATCTGCTGGGAGGAATTGCTGTATGATTCAGTGTTGTTATAGCTATATTGGTCCCTGGATATTAGCAAGGCAAGGTACGTGAGGTCATGTCTCTTATTCAAGGCACTTCTGTTGGTGTGAGACACAAGCTACTGAGCGTACAGAGCACTCTTCAGAGCTGAGCTCTGGGCTAGCTCAAATTCTTGTCTCTCTCACCACTAGAAGTGACTACAGTAAAATGGAGTTAATGACCTTTCACTAAACCAAGCTAATTGTTGCCTCAAATCCAGCTAGCCATTGAGAGGAGAAAGATGCTGCTCTTGCGTCCCCTTCCCACCCCTTGAATTGTGGCATCCTCTAGATATTTCTTCCAGCAGTGTTTCAGCCAGCCAAGCTGACAAAGGCAAGTCCGTTTCTGAAACAATGGGAGCTCTTTTTGCAATACTGGTGGTGGACTGAAGGAGTGTAAGAATAGTAAAAGAATTAGGAAGGAGGGTACGGATCATCAAAATTAGTCAGTGTATCACTAGTGGGAGAGGGGTGGGGAGCTTTCATTGAGAGCTGGTTGGGAAACTTTTTTTTTTAACCTGTGAAATGCTGACAAAAATGGGAAAATTTCATTGAAAAACTGTCCTTAAAATTTTTCAGATTTTTATCAAAAAACCTAAACCCCTCCACCCCCAACCAATAGCATGGACTTATAGAACTGGAAGGGACCATGAGAGGTCATTGAATCCAGTCCCGTGTACTCAGGGCGGGACCAACATCTGAATTTATTTCTACAAAACTGGTTTTTATTTTCTGTGAAAAGTTGCTGTATAAAAATCATTTCCTGCTGGGTTAAAAAAAAATGATGGGAAAAATCTTCATCAAGCTCTGGTTGCTAGTGGCACGTGGGCGGGAAGAGCTGGAGAAGAAGGAACACATATCTGAAGAAGGCAGAGTTGTGAGGTATCTGAGGGCGATCATCATGTTCTGCCTTTGGGTCCCAATCTAATAATAACCTGTAAAACAATCCTGAGATACTGGTTTTGATCTTTTTGAGTCTGGAATACAAAAGAAATGCTCCTCCATGTTCAGATGCAGCTGCTGAATAAGTTACAAAGTGGGGAGAGAGGCAGAGCATCTGACTTGGTTTGAAGAGATGAGAATATGAAAGGACATTTTTTAATAACAGTTTGGAATTGGAAAAAAGATGAAAAGTGAGGAAACACAATTTAATGTCTAAAAGTGTCCTATTTTAGGTTTTTATATGGCCCCCCTGTTACTGTAGTATCTCATAAACTTAATGTTTTTATCATCCCAACACCCCCGTGCGGCAGCTATTAACCTCATGGGACAGAGAGGGAGCTGAGGCAAACAGAGGTTTCACACTAGAAGTCTGTGAGGACTCAGGGAATTGAATTTGTCACTTGCATCCTAACCACTGGATCACCCTCCCTCCCTAAAGGAATGTTAATTAGGTGCAAGGTGAAGAACAGGACTGTCTAAACCAGTGGTTTTCAAACGTTTTTCTTTGGGACCTAGTTGAAAAAAATAATTTTATGCCTGTGACCCAACAATTACATCTTCGAGCAATGCATTCCAGTCTTTCAACAACAGCGGCAGGGGCACCGTGACCCAGTTCCTGAGAGTCTGGGACCCAGTGCTGGGTCCTGACCCATGGTTTGAAAATCACTGATCTGAGCTATGTTGTGCTATTTTTCCCCAGGATGAGGGTTAGGTTCCCTTTGAGGAACTCTCTGGAGGAACACTTAATAGGGAGACAAAAGCCCTGATTTAAGAAACCACTTAAGCATGCACGTAAATCTGTCCCTATATAGGGCAGCACCTAATTAAGTGTTTATCTTTAAGCATGTGTTTAAGACCCCATTGAATTCATTGGGATTTTATGCCTGTGCATAGGTGCTGTCCTTAATAGAGATGAATCAGGGCCTAAATTAGTCTTTCACCCATGAAGAGCAAAGCGGGGGAAAAAGTGTGCTATTTTGCCAGTCAGTTGGATTTCATTTGTATGGTATGAAATGTATTTTCTAGTTAATGAAACTGGCACATTTATGACCTCCCATTTTCAGTACAGGGTCAGGAGGGAAAGCTTGCAATATTTCTCCTGAACCTAGCCTCCTGACAGCTGACCCTGTGTGGGAACCTGTATTGTGTGGGAGCAGAGAGGTGTGGGCTGCAGTCCTGAGTCACCCCCAGGTCAGCTTCGAGCCTGACTTCAACACACCAGGTGGCTTGATTTGTATGAATATTGAAACCTGGGGCTAACATCACGATTGCTAGAAAATGTGATTCCAGCAAAATGACAACAGCCAGGGAGTTTGCATTGGCAGAGTTTTAGAGAACCACACGGATGGTGCAGAGGCCCAGTTCTATGTTCCTGGTGCTCTCTGTGGCTGTCCGAAGCTCTGTCAGAGGTGAAGATGTTAAACAATTCCTTTGTGATTGCCCTGCTTGGAACACTTGACTCTGTCTTGCAGGGTCACTGCTTCACAAGCTACAGAAGGTTACTGGTACTAAGCCAATTTGTTGGTTATGGTGAGCTTGTTGCTCTAAATGGAAAAGGAAGCAAAATAGTTCCCCCTACCCTCCCTCACCACTGTCTTCCTCTGTCTCCTCTGGTATTAAGGGCTCTTTCTCCTGATTATCAGGCCTCTGCTTCTGCACGCCCACCCACTTCTCTGCTTCACATCCTTCCGTGGTCCATCTCGCTTCTTCCCCCACTCACACCAGCCTCAAGCATTCAAACACAAGGAGTCAGGCCTGAAAAGATCATGAGTCTGGCGTAAAAATCACGGGAAAGGTTTTAAAAATAGGTGACTAATAAATGTTGGCCTCTCTTTCTTTGCTCTCTGAGCCTTTAGGCTGCATTCAGGTCACATTTTTCACGGTTTTTCTCTGCAGCTGTGAGAGCTGGGAGCTTAAAAACAGCCCAGATTCTTACCAAATCACTTGACTCCTGCAGCTGCAGCGGTAAGAAAAACACCAATAACTGAGAGGTGGCAGTACTCTTCAAGTAGGATAATGCTCTTCTATCCTGTGCTGAAGTTTTTTTTCAATCCTGCTTGAGCCCTAAGAACAGGGCTGGAGTGTTGCAGAGGCCCCTGAGACTCTGCTATGACTCTCTTCTCCTGCATTGCCCATTTAAAATGTTTCCTCCCAGGGTCAAACTTCCCTGTGCAATGTACACCACTTCTCAACCTTCAGATTCCCCTCATTCAGCCTTTCGTCAAGCCTCTCTCTGCTGATCTGTGCAGCACTACCTCAATGCCAGCTTGTTCCCAAATTGTTGTCCCACTCAGTGTGTCTGCGTTGGGCATTGTCTACGTACTAGACACCTTACAGCCGTCCCCAAACTGTGTGGCTGTAAGGTTTCCTGCGTGAGAGCTCTCCCATCGACATAATTAAACCACCCCCAACGAGTGATGGTAACTATGTCTTTCCCATCAACAGAGTGCTGTCCACACCAGTGCATCTGTCGGTAAAACTTATATCGGTCGGAGCGGGGGAGTGTTTCTGGACAGGAGCTATCTCCATGGATCCCTGATGCACTTCCTCTGCAGTGTGGAGTGCAGGTCACATGCTAGAACCATCTGGGCATACGTCGCTCAGTCAACTCAATGACATTGCAGGGACATTGGGGTGCTTCGGTCCTTCCTGCTCAGGGCCTAAACCATAAGAGAGTGGTTTACAGTCCTGCGGGCTGTAATACTCTGGCCTAATTCCAATGGGTGTGGGTTGGCTGCGGGGGGGGGGGGTCAATGGGCTGTGAAGTGCAGGAGATTAGACTAGATGAACAGGCGAACCCGTCTGCCCTTCAACTCTGACACTTCCAGAATGCTATGAATAGTGCCCTGGACTGCTCAGAGAGGGGCCCCAGAATTACTGGAGACCTGCTCAAAGTTTGGGGATGTTTGTATCTGAGGATTTGGGGTAGGCCCATTACTAGGACCAATAATGGTTACCTGCTAGTGAGAGCCCAGGTTGTGCTCCGTCCGCACAAGCTAACTTCCAGCGCAGTCTGCTCTGAAGCCTATTGAAGTCAGGGGTAGACTTCCCATCCATTTCCATGGGCTTGGCATCAGAATGTCAAATGACATCATGCAGGAGTGAACTGGGACCAGCGTATGGTGAACTCTGCTCTAAAAGAGAGTCACAGGAGCTGGGTAGAACAGAAGGGCTGGATTTTTCAACACGTGTAAATGGCAGTTCCAGTTGCACCGAAGCCTCAGCGTGGAGCAAAGCTCTTCTGTAAAAGAAAACCCCAGCCCTAGGCATCTCAGCCCTGCATTATTGCTGCAGGGATCCAGGCAGGGGCTGTAGAAGGCTGTTACATTTTATTATTTTCCATTTGTAAAGTTAATTGACTGACCTGCATCTCGCACAGAGGCAGCTGTAGGATTCTGCTTGAACGAGTTAGTGGCATTGAGGACAGAGGCAGCTGGCTCCTCTAAGTGTGTGCATGAGAGAGAGGCTCATTTATATGGTTTATGAATTATGTTGCACTAAAATGGATGGGGCCATCTATTTAAAGTAAATCACCTTTTAAAAAAATGTGATTTGTGAGAATGGGCCTTGTGTGTGCATAAGACAGTCTCTCTCCTGGGCCAAGATCTGCTCATTCAAGATGGTAGGAGGTAGCCTTAAGTAGCAAATTGCACCTCTCTGGTTCTCCTAGTGCATTTGTCCCTGTCCTGGTCCCCCAATATATGTTAGAGCACCATAGAGGCTGCTCTAATTTTCGGTGTCTACGGTATCTATGGGCCTATCTTCCTGTTGTGCTTTGGCACCATCATCTTACACTAGTGGCTGTCAACCAATGGTTCACCTAGCCCAGTATCCTGGCTTCTGACAGTGGCCAATGCCAGGTGTGTCAAAGGGGAATTTAGTAGAAATCTGCAACTGGAAAAACAGGTTGAAAACTGCTGCCCTGCACCATCCAGCCTGTGGGCAGTAGGTAAAGGTGCTGGCTATGGCATTTGTGCATCAGCTGTAAGCAACTGTGCTTGGCAATGCTCAGTGGGCCAGTTTCTGCCTCTGGATGCTGCCTGAGAATGTGGGCCCCTGTGATGTGTCTTTGAATAATGGGGGAGGTGTCTGCATGAACTCAGAGTGCTGGAGGGATCTCTGTGGGAGTTGCAGGGGGTGTGCATGGAGCCAAGGGCAGAATTTAGACATCAGTATGGGTCTCTCTGCTCCATGTTTATCTGCCCATCGTGGTGTCCTGGGTTCTGCCTTCTTCTATGGGCCTGATCCCTCTGCCTGTGGGATGAAACCAACTCTCCTTAACTTCACTGTCAATGCTCTAAGGCAGAGGAATGGGGGAGAATAGGTCCCCAGACTGTGATGAGTAACAGCAGGGCAAGGTGAGGTCCTGTTAATCACTGAGACCCTTCAGAGGGGCATCATGGGTCATTAAGGGGCAGTGAAGGGCAGAGAGGTCACTGAGGAGGAGCAGCATAGGGTTGTGCAGGGCAGCAGAGTTTAGCTGGACTAAGATTATATCCAGATCAGAGGAAATGTGACCATTGTCCTGGGGCAAAGGCTATCATAGTCAGGAAAGAGTGCCCACGAAGCTTCTTCCCATAATCCCTTGGTGCTCTGTCACGTGCACTGGACTGTGATCCATCTGTGTTTGACTGCACAGAGTGAGTGGGAGACTGCTTTAGGTGCTGCTTGCTCTCAATGGGCAGACTCGAGCCACTGTCACCAAGGAAAACGAGGCTGGTGTGTGAGCTGTCAGAGCCCTGGGGCCTTTAGAGTCTGTGGTGTCTCCGGGACCTGTACCTGGCCCTTTAATTCGAGGTACTGTTGCATTCACTGCTCCTGGTCAGCACCTCTCGACCTTCCGTGCTGACTGAGTACTCCACACCTCCAGCTGAAGCCCACCAGGGCTGCAGTTGCCCCGCACCACTGGGAAGAAAAGAATCAGGCCTGTGGTCTCCAAACTCAGGCTAAATTAGATGGTGAAAACTAGGAGCCCCCCATGCACGTGGCTAGAGAGCTCAATTTCCAGTATCTCCCGTCCGCATTTCACCAGGCTGAGCCATGGTCAGGGCCTGAAGAGACCTCTTGGTAACTCTCCTAGGAGCCCGGCATGTGATTCTCCCACCATCACTGCTTTATAACATAAAAATATATCATTTTCTATACAAAAAACTTACAAGGTAATTAATATCCCAGCCATTAAATTCTGCTGTAATATGCTCAGTGTTAATAAGCTAGCTAAGAGCTCTGTTTGAAATTAATAAGTTGCAAATGACCCAAGGGCCACTGTTTCTTACTTTCTTTTCCTCCTTTTACCCAAATTTTTTTTTTCAAATCAGAATTTAAATAGAAAAGCAATTTTCATTTATGAGCTAGTATCATTATTATTAATGGCAAATTGTAGGGACTAAAAAGCCTTTCCAGTTAATTAGAAACCTGAATATCTCAGGGAAAGAAGGAAAAAATCCTAACTCCAGCGAGAGGAGGAGGGGGAGAAATATAAAGGGCAAATCAGAAGGGAAAGGAAAGAAAATATAACTTGCACATATGTGAGAGCACTATAAAATGCTTGATCATAAGGCCTGGCATTCCAGCAATGCAGGAATCCCCTCTGGCCAGCTCTGCACTACCCTCCCAGCTGGCTCGCCACTGCCTCCCTCCTGCCCCCAGGGCCAGCTCTCTGCTCCCCCCCAGTGAATAACATTGCACACCCCTGAGCTAGAGTCTGTAGAAGAAGAGGGGATGGGGGAGAAAGAGGAGGAGATCAGAGGTGTTTGGGCTGGTCTCTGAATGGTCTGAGCCATGCTGTTCTCTGTGGCTGAGCTTGGTGCAGTGGGACTTTCAGTCACAGCTGTTGAGGGAAGGGGAGGGTGGCTCAGGCGGTATGTAATGGCTGGTGGAGTGCACCTCCTGGCTTGTGGGAAATGTCAAGCAGAGTTCTTAAATCACACGATTGCCTGGTGTGCTTTATTCACCCCAGAGCTGGCATGGAAGCCTGTGATCACTTTTCCACTGCATACGGCTCTCTTAGAAGGCTCTGGGTTTTGGCTCCCACTCCCAGTTTCCTTGGCCTTGTCTACACGATCAGATTATAGCGCAACTTCTGAACTGCGCAATAAGAAGCACGTGATGTTTATCGCGGTGTAGCGCGTACACACGTCGCTCCTTGTTCCGTCACAGAATTCCTCGCTGTAATGCGCATTAGCGCACTGAATTCTGGGCACGTATCCCAGCGTTCCATTTTCCCTGAGTACGCGCTTTGAATCATGGGATGAAGAAAAGGAGCACATAACAGCATGGGTAAACTGGATGTTTCCCATGTTGCAGTGCGTTTCCCTAGCGTCTTCCGTGTTGCCAGTACCAACTAGCGCCTATTTTCAATAGTGTTTGCACAGAGCGCGCCATTGGAAAGAAACAAAATCAGCGTCAGCATGGATCCTGCTCTGGTCTCCACTCTCGCCCTCCACATGCTGAACACATCTAGGATGGTTGCTCATTATGTTCTTAGCTCCCATCCAGAGGATGACACAGAGGAGCAGCGGCTGATCGATGCCATGCAGAGCAACAGCACCACGTTGCTCAGCACCTTCACGGACCATCTGCACACGGTCCAACGCCGTTTCTGGTCGCGAGAGATGAGCACCGAATGGTGGGATTGCATTGTTATGCAGCTGTGGGATGACGAGCAGTGGGTACAGAACTTTCGAATGCGGAAAGCAACATTTCTGGAACTGTGCTCAGAGTTGGCCCCTGCCCTGCGACGTAAAGACACCAACATGAGATCATCCCTCACTGTGGAGAAGCATGTAGCGATAGCTCTTTGGAAGATGGCGACTCCTGACTGCTACCGGTCCGTTGCAAACCAGTTTGGAGTCGGGAGGTCCACCGTCGGAGTAGCCCTAACACAAGTCTGCACAGCCATCAATCGCGTGCTGCTACGGAGGACAGTGACGTTGGGGAATGTCAGTGAGATTGTGGACGGCTTTGCTGCCATGGGATTCCCGAACTGCGGGGGAGCCATAGCTGGCACACACATCCCTATTTTGGCACCGGATCATCTCGCTACCGAGTACATCAACAGGAAGGGCTACTTCTCCATGGTGCTGCAAGCACTCGTGGATCACAGAGGGATGTTTCACTGACATCAATGCTGGGTGGTCGGGAAAGGTGCATGATGCCCGCATTTTCAGGAACTCCGGTCTGTACCAGAAGCTGCAAGGGGGTACCTTTTTCCCTGATAGAAAAATTACAGTGGGGGATGTGGAGATGCCCACAGTTATCCTCGGAGACCCAGCCTACCCACTGATGCCATGGCTCATGAAGCCGTACACCAGCAACCTAGATCAAAGCAAGGAGCGGTTCAATTACAGATTGAGCCGCAGCAGAATGACTGTGGAGTGTGCCTTCAGCAGTTTAAAAGGCCGCTGGCGCTGTTTGTATGGGTGGCTGCACTTGTCGGAGGACAACATCCCTGCTGTGATTGCGTCTTGTTGTGTCCTCCATAATATTTGTGAAAGTCGGGGAGAAAAGTTTTGCCCAGTGTGGGCTACCGAGGCACAGCGCCTCGAGGAGGCATACGAACAGCCAGCCACTAGGAGTATTAGGGGGGCTAAAGGGGAAGCTTCTCGCATAGGGGAGGCACTCAGGGAGCATTTCAGTCATGCCCTCCCATAGTTTTCTTTTAGGACGCATCTGCTGCACCTTGTGAAAGTAGCCATGTGTAAAAACAAAGCCTTAATGAAATGATTTTATTCTGTTCTTATTCAGACTTTGAAGGTTGGGGTTACAGGTGTGTGTAGCTGCAGGGCTCTAGAAAGTACAGGGGGGGAGAGCTAGTTGTTGGAATGCTATGGTGGGATGGGTGCACTTCATAGAAATTCTTATAGGGACTACGGGGGGTGGGAGGCAGACGCGGCTGCAGTGTCTGTAGTGGAGCCCTAACATTAATCGCCTGGGACTGCAAAGCGACCATGCTCTTGAACAGTTCTGTTTGCTCCTTCATGATGCTTATCAGTTCCTCGGTGTGTGTTTTCAACATCTGCTGGTACTCAGCTCTGAATGCTCTGGTCGCAGAGGAGGATTCCTGTGCAGTTTTCAAGGACTCCTGTGTAGCTTTCAACACATCCTGAAACATATCCTCCCTGTTCCTTCGTGCACGCTGCCGAATGCTTCTCATTCGGGCAGCGGGGGTAGACAACGGCCTTCTCAAGGTCTGTTCTAAAGAAAGAAATAATTGTCAAGCTGCTGTTTACACATAGCCAGGATAAGAAAATTAAACTTCCAGTAGCACATTACTCTGGAAGGTGCAGTGCGGTCAACACCCTATGCCTTGCTGAAGCGGACAAGGTACGTCCTAGTAGACAGCTTTACTGGGGGCTAATAATCAGCGTTGGGCACAGAGATGGAACCCGATATCACTCTCCTCAGGGTGCCCCTGGCCGCTAGAATACATCTCCTACATGCCGCGTGCAGTCAGCCGGGACCGTATGCTGCAGCACTGTTTGCGGCCATGGTTCCCAGGGCTGTGCTTTGCAGCTGGCGGGGCAAAGTGTCCGTCTTTGGGAGCGTTGGCACAAACGCCATCCCATCCAATCTGAGTACTAGGCTCTGGAGGTACATTGAAGAATCATTTACTGACCTAAATGCAGATGATTACTTCACAATCACTGCTTGTGTTGATGCCCTCCTCATGGATGGGGAGTAAGAAGCGTGCACAGCTGGGAGACACAGCAAGCACCCCTGCAACGCACAGTGATATTTTAACGTGAGATAGACTTTTAGCATTACAAAGCAGAAACTTACCAGAGCCCCCCTCAGCCGACTCAAGGGACATGCTGCAATTCATGTCTTCTAGAGAGGACGTATCAGCGGGGGTGCAAAACAGCTCCTGGCTACACGCTGCCTCGCTTTGCCCCGGGTTCTCCTCCGTCTCCCCCACCACCTCCTCAAGGTCCTCATCCAACTCCGTTGTGGCATTGACTTCATCTGTGGTTACAGATGTGTCCACTGTGGTGTTTGGAGTTGTTGTGGGGTCACCACTGAGGATGGCTCCGATCTCCTGATAGTACCTTCATGTAGCAGGCGCTGATCCCGATCACCGGTTTCCCTCCTTCGCTCTCTGATAGCTGATTCTTAGCTCCTTCACCTTTGATCTACACTGCAATGTGTCTCTATCATAACCTTTCTCCGTCATTGCCCGAGAAATCATGCCAAATGTATCGTAATTTCGTCTGCTGCCGCGAAGCTGCGCCTGCACAGCCAACTCTCCCCAGATGCTGATCAGGTCAAGCACCTCTGCCGTGGACCAAAGGGGTGCGCGTCTTCCGCGACGGGCCGCCATTGCTACTGTGAACACTGCTGCACTCCAATGCACTCCACGAGGAAAAGACCAGGAAATGAAACTGACGAAATATTTGAAAATCCCGGGATTCAACTGTGGGCGGGGACAGTTTCGTCACTGCCAAAGAGTGGGTGGGGGGAAGTCCAGAGAGGACGACTTGGGAATGATGGGACATTTCCGGAGGCCGATCATTGCGCGGTAAGCATACACACGAGCACAAACGCGCAACAGATGATACGCAACAGCTGTTACCACTCTCGTCGGAGTGGTTGTTGGATTGCGCTACAACAAGGCGCTTATCGCGCAACATCAACATTGCACGTCTGTACACTGTGCTAGTTAACACGCGGTAATGATTTTTAACGCGCAATACGGTGATCGTGTAGACAAGGCCCTTAGTTGGTTTCTGGGTAGAGTTTAAGTACCTATAAAGCCCTCAATTGATTGGAGGCTGCCTCTCTCCCTCTCCCACACTGCCACAACTGCCAGCAGCAGACCCTTTTTTAGGGGTCTAGAATTTGCTCTTCTCCACTTCTCGGTCCAAAATAGCCTGAATTTGGTGATCTGCCGGATACGTGTAACCATTGAGTTATTGTTCCCAATTAGTAGCTGTAAGATAAGTAATAAAACCAAACTGAATTCTTTAAGGTTTGAGCCTCCAGGGCAAGTCCAGGTAATTGACTTTAGTGTAGGACTGTGAGTGACACAAGTGATTAAAATTAAAGACATTATTTAAAATAAAATAGTTAAAGCAACAGGCATCCCAGGATGTCCACATGCTGCATTGATACCCATGGTCTAAGGTGGGGTGTGATCTGTCCCTGTATGAGAAAATGGGGAGCATCCTTTCTCTAATGGTTACTTTGATGGTCGATGGGATGGCCTGTCTAAAATCAGCATCTCTTTTTAGGATCACTCAGAGTAACACCTCACAATTAATTAGCAGTAAGCCTGCCTTTGACCATATCTCTGTTTCCGCTAACATAATTAAAATACCTTCTGCTCCCTCATAGGCTGTTTAATAATAAACAACATCTTAATTAACATCTGCATAACTGTCATTTCAAATAATTATCAGTGTAGGTAGGCAAGAGAAAATCTCTTACAGGACCAACTTCTGTTGGTAAAGGAGACAAGCTTTTGAACTTACGCAGAGCTCTTCTTCTCTGCAAAAGCTGGTCCAAAAAACAATATTATTTCCCTTAACCTTCTTTCTCATATCCTGGGACCAACTCGGCTACAGCAACATTGCAAATATCAATATAGCTAGCGTCCCTCCAAAAGAGTCACATTTCATCTAAAACTCTTATTAAAACCAGGTAGAGCCAAATATGTTTACTACATAACCCGAGGTTATGGCCTACCTTATTTCCATCTTGGCTCTGAGCTGTCTCACTTCACTTACTCATATTTCACCAGGCCTCACTTTACTATTGTCAAGCCTGTTTTGAGGGAATAACATATTGGGCCAACTTACATTTCAACTCAGTTCTATATAACAGAAGCAAGCCTCATCCCTCGGGGCTACACATGCTGCAAATACCTGTTTTTCAGAGCAGGGCTTTGGAGAGGGTAGAGGATGTGCCACCCAAAGCTATGGAATGGGGGTCAAGGAGTCTTTCTAGGTGACTGCCTAAGATTCTGCGGATCTGATTGTTTTAATGCTGTTATTTCATTGTATAATTAATGGTGTGTTAGGACTTTGATGGGTGTCTTTTTAGTAGGCTTTAAATGAACATAAATAAAGACCATTCTAATGAAACCTTCTGCAGAACTCACAACCGGAGTTTGACATCGCTGTGGATGAGAGAAACCATGAGAAGTGTTGTGCCACATTATTAGCAGAGCTTAGTCTGTCCTAGGTAGCTTGGATGTGCATGTATGTCCCTCCAGGGATTAGAGCAGATCAGGATAGACCCATGGTTTTCAACCTGTTGTCCATGGACTGTCTAAGGCAGTGATTCTCAATCTTCCTAATGCCGCGACCCTTTAATACAGTTCCTCATGTTGTGGTGACCCCCAACCATAAAATTATTTTCGTTGCTACTTCATAACTGTGTTTTCCGATGGTCTTAGGCGACCCCTGTGAAAGGGTCGTTCGACCCCCAAAGGGGTCGCGACCCACAGGTTGAGAACCGCTGGTCTAAGGGATCTGTGAAAGGCTGTTGTTGCCATAGAAGAGTGGTTTTCAACCTATGGCCTGCAGACCCTTCAGCTACGTCTAAGATTTCCAAAGGGGTCTGCACTTTCATTTGAAATTTTCTAGAGGTCTGCAAATGCAAAAAGGTTGAAAACCACTGGAGTAGAGTTTGCCTTCTTCGAGCAGGGCCAGGATTTATGTCTGGTCATTTCTTCTCTGACCTGTTGGCTTATGGCTATGGTGAAAGGAAGATCTTCTGCAAACCCAGAGAAACAGCCAGCAGCTCCCCAATATGCCTGTCCCTCTTCTATACATGGCCCTAGGTGCCAGGTTGCCAGCTCACATGGTATTTAGTGGGGTTTTGTTAGCCTCAGATCCTGGAGCCACATGAGTCAGCTGAGACTCTGGTTTTAGTTTTTGTTTTATTTCAGTTTTTTTAAAGGGGGGAGTTTTTAGCCCCAATGGTTGTAAAGAGAGACTGAAAAAGGTGACCTGTAATAGCTCAGAACAGTGGTTCTCAACCACTGTGTTGGGACGCATTACTGTGTCACCACACTGCAGTAAGTGTGTTGCGGAAAGCCAGGGAGATGGCTGGATTTGGCCTGAAGGGAGAGAGCTAGGGTGTCCTGTTGAGTCACAATATGCTGCCAAGTATGTTGTGACCCACAAAAGGTTGAGAATCACTGGCTCAGAAAGCAGGAGGCAAATTAAAACACAAAACACACCTACTGTTAGAGCCCTGCACGGATACAAATATGTGGATCGACATCCGATCTGCATCTGCAAGAAATGGTCCATGGATATCCGTGTTGTATCTGCGGATGAGGATATAATATGGATACCCGCGGATATCTGCATATTTGCAGGGCTCTAGCCCTGTACAGATAAAAATATGTGGATCTTTATCTGATCTGCATCTGCAAGAAATGGTCTGCGGATATCCGCATCGTATCCGCGGATGCGGATATCTGCGGATTTGCAGGGCTCTACCCATTGTGTCCTTTTTAAAGATCTTATGTTTTTAAACTACTCTCATGGTGTTTAGGGGCCCACCTTCTGGATTTGAACTCTTGGAGTTGACAGGAGCTAGTGCTGTTTTTCCATGTTCTTTGTTTTTTAAAAACATAAGCAGAGAAGCCCTTTTGACTTGTCTGATTCTGCCAGGCTTGCATGAGTCCACCTTGTGATTTACACTGACATTTCGACCCCTGTCAACTCAGGAGGCTCGGGTTTACCTTTTCCATTCCATCATCTTGTAAGGATCGTGAGACTGCAACATTCCTGCTCTCAACAATTAGACCTTCTGCTCCATAGAGTCCCCCTCTTCTGGGACATATTAATGAGCTAGGCTGTAGAATGCCCCTCTCTGTGAAACCTGGTGGGGGGCAGTCAAGTGCTGCTTCTGCTCAGGCCATTCCACAAGCTGATAGGCTGCGGGGCTGGCTGGGAACTTGGGCATTTTCTCTTCCTCTTGTGTTTATTATTTTTGTTGCGTTAGGGTCCTGGGTCACCAATGTGCTAGGTGCTTTGAGCAAAAAGACAGACCTGCTTCAATGAGCTGATAATCTAACTGCCCTTCTGACACCCTCTCATGTGGCCAAGGCAGAGTCCCTTTCTTCCAGTTCGGAACAAGGAGATTTCTGAGGAGAAAGCAAACAGTTTTGTCCCTTGAAGTCACTCTGTTTTTCCCTCTGCAACACTCTAGAGTTTTTGCCTCACATCTTCCTCAGCTGTCTCTCCTGCCTGGCTCTCTGCTACAGATTTAAGGCATTAGATTGCACCTTTCCGCTTAATGCAACTGGCATTTCCCAGCTGCTAACACAAAGGGCAATAAACCCAACAGCTCTGCTGGTAATCTGTGTTCCTCTGCCAAGACCACGGCAGCTGCCCAAGGAAGCCGCCATGTCTATATACCCTCTGCTGAGTTGAGCCTTGCCCTTTCAGCAGGCTGGCTCTGGCCCCTCCATCCGTCCCACCACTGCTCCTTGTTTGTGCTGGGGCACTTTAGCATGATCAAAGAGCCATGGAACCTGCTCATCAGGCTCTAATTAGGTGCCATGGAGAGGAGAGGATGAAGCTGTGAGCTGCTTTACCCGTCTTTGCCTACATGAATGCAGAACTCCGCACTGCATCATTAGGAAAAAGAAACGTGAGTGAACTGACAAATGAAGATAGAACTGTGTGGGATGCAGGAGCAAGTGGGCATCAGGCATGTACTGCATCCCAACTTCTGTGTCAGTCCCTTGATTTAGTCCTGGATGCGCAAAATTGGAGACAGGATTGCCTAGAAAGTCCTACACCACAGTCCATGGCCCTCCCTCCATTTTCACATGGATATGTAGCCAGCAAAGGTCATGGGTTCCCCATCCCCAGTAGAGCTGCGAGGCAGAATGCCTGAGGTGCAGAGGAGCAGGATGGCTGCAGTCTGTCCCCTTTCATTGCAGCCCCTGGCAAGCTGCAGTAAGAGTCCAGGGCAAAGCAGGTGTGCCGTGAAGGCCATTGAGTGGCTTTTGCAGGAGCTCTGGGTTTGTAAGAGCTGGCTGTACACCAGAAGGAGTCTGAATCCCCCTTCACTCCTACTGGTGTAAATCTGGAGTAACTCCACTGAAGTCATGTGGCATAAAACTGGTGTGAGTGCAGAATCATGCCCCACATTCCACAGAGTGGAACCAAGAGCCCTCCTGACACTCAAATGTCACTGAGCCTGGTCCCAAAGGTGTAGATTTCAGGCCTGATTGGCATCTGTCTGTGGGGCTAGGATGAGGCTCGGAGAGCAGTTGGGATACCAATGGCACTGTGCTGAGCACTCCCTTCAGATGCCTGTGAGCAAAGAGCATTTGAGTAAGGAGAAATTGTCGGCATCTGGACTCAGCCCAGGGCACCTGGGAAAGCACACATCTTAAAGCAAATGGAAAGCAGTTTCCTTCTAGTAAAGGTTGTAACCCTGATTCTGGCATGGTGAGAGGGGCCCAGGTTGTCCTCGATCCATTTGCAAAGCCCTCCTTGTCCAGCCTGACGTGCCAGTAATCATGGGATATAATCTTGGCCTGTTTAAACACGGCCTAGGTTGGCGGAGAGTAGACGTTACACCCTGATGGCTTCTTGGTGAGGTACAGAGTGGCACTGGAGATTTCTGTTTTGCTGCCTAGAGGATGAGCACCCACTAGACCTCAGCCAAGGAGCTAAGGGTTCTGGACTATAGAGAGTAAATGACCCCCACCCTCTTTGTTGGGGTCCTGCCAGCCCAGGAGTGAGATACAAGCAGCATAGGAGAAGGTTACTGATCTGTGGGGAACTGAAGGACTTGAACTTGCAGGGCTGTCAGTCCAAGACCTGCAGCAACAGAATCCCAAATTAAAACAAACACGAAGAAAGAGCAAAGAATAGGAGCTTTAGGAATGTTCAGCTAAATAAATGGTTTAATTGGCTAAAGACCAGGATTGTGAGGTTGAGGGGTTGATAGTGAACTCAGCATTGGTGAAAGATGCCAGGTCGCTGGGCCTTGGAGGCTCCAGTTCCCTTTTTTGTGTCTATCTTATCCCTGGATGTTGCTGTTTCTTCGGTACCTACGGTAACAGCTTGCTTGCTTATTAGTTCAGCTCTCCCCGCCATTCATTTAGAACACGGCATATACTGTGATCCTCCAGGAAATGGAACTATCTCCAAGTTATTCTGTCACTCCAACTCCCCATCTTCTCTTTTCTCCGCTCAGTCCAACCCTCTGGGACAATTAGGGAGTAGCTTGTAAATTCATAATTAAGGACCTTTTCAAACCTAGATTATTTCTTCCAGTCTATCAAGTGAATGCATATTTATAAGTGTTTTTAAAATGCGCCATTCTTTGCTCAGTGGAGTATAATGAATCCATCATGTAAATACACGCTCAGGTGCAGAATCAAAATCCGTAGGGCATTTCTTAGGATTATTAGTGGATTTTTTTTTTTGTATTAAACCTTTGAGATCTTGGCTGCCTTTAGTTTAAAAAGCAATCATGATAATAAAAATGATTTAACAATCCCATGCACTAATTCCTTTAGTGCATGTTTCTCTTATGAAGAGCAAGCTGGTGGACAATAGGGTCTGATTTCATGCTTATTGTAACCCGGAGGAACTGTATTTGCATCAGGGACAGTAATAACTCCAATGGAGTATCACTAGGGTGGGTGAAATCAGAATAGCACCCTTCTGAAGTTGGCAACCTGCCAGTTACAAAGCCAAGATAGACTCATTGGTTGGTACAGGAAACAG
>ML685891.1:2208957-2304128 GCA_007922175.1 Pelusios castaneus
GCCTCATTACCGCACTCCTAGGACTCCTGTGCCAGCCCCAAAGCCTGAATGGAAAACCACCAAAACCTGAATGCTGGGGCAGAAGTCAGCTGCCATCTAAAGCGGACAGCACTGGACCTGCATAATGCCCTGTTGGCTTCCATGAGGTTCTGTGCAACTCGGCGACCTGCCCACGTGCCCTCTCTTGCAGGATTGGAGCTCAAATTTGGCGCCATCTATCCTTGCCTAGGTCAGCCAGCCGAGTGCCAGTGGCAAAGCTTTCCGAGGACAGCTGTGGTCTGGTGGATTGAACATGGGGATGGAGACGAAGAGGCCAGGACTCCATTCCCTACTCTGCCAGGGAGTCAGATCCTGGCACTGGGCAAGTCACTTACTCTTTCAGTGTCTCAGTTTCAGCATTTGTGAATACGGATATTGACCCTTTCTTACCATTTGTGCAAGGCTTTGAGATCTAGATACGAAAAATTCAAATTATTCTCAGTACACGTACCATGCAGTTGTAGCTGTGGGACAATGAACGGTTAAAATAGCACCTGTTTCATTGAAAGCACAGCATGTTCAGCCTTATTTGGCTTCCTCTGGTGAGCACAAAGGATCCCTCTTCTTTCGTTCACTGTGCTATGGGGCTCCCTGTAGCAGGGACTGTCAGTTCCTTGCCTGTAGACTGAAAGACTCGAAATAGCTATCCCCTTCCCATTGCAACTGGCCTCATTCTTGTGCTGTAACAAAGGGATGCTGGTGGAGGGGGGTTGGTCTCCAGGCTGGTGGGTGGGGCACAGTTAGGGCACTTGCTTGCTGTGGTGGTTAAATAGTCACATTTCAGATCAGTCATGGATGACCTGCAAGCTCAGAGACTGGCATTGGCTTGTGTGGACAATGGAATCCAGTGTGGGTGGAGGCCAGGACCTCATGACATGCAGAAGGCTGTGAGGGGCTGCTGGACAGAGCCCAGGGGCAGGTGGTGGGCAGGGAGTTCCAAGGAAGAAGTGATCAGGGCTGTTAAGTATTGTGGAGCAGAGATTATGAAATGGACTGTGCAACCCTCTGAAATGGACTGTGTTTCATCTTTTTCCATTCTGGTAGAGATGTGCAGTGTGGTGAATGGATTAGTTACAGAACTACACACGGAACTAGATATTAAAGATGTACAACCCTTGTTGGATCATTCGGTTTCTTCTCTTCAGTGCAGGATTGCTCTTCAATGGGCAAGAGGCTAGAAGAATCTATCTAATCTAGTTTTAAACATCTCAGTTGATTAGAAATTAGTTAGTTCTGTGTATGAAAAGGGATATATTTTCATCTAACTAAACTTGCTTGTTGTGACTGTTTAGCAGCTCTCTGGAGTTCCTGGGTCTAAATGTTCAATTACTAGTGAGGGAACGTGTGGCCTCTCTTCCATGACTTTTCCCCTGCATGTGGTTCATATTGTAGCTAACCAGAAGGAGCTCCTTCCCCCTGGGCTGGAGGGTGAGGCCATCAGCCCCGAGTCAGCACTAGGCTGCGAGGCTGGAGTGAGGGGGAGGGGGCGATGGCGGAGCTCAGTTCTGAATGCCAGAAAGCCCCCAAGCAGGAGCAGGTAAGCAGTGTGTCCCCCCATCCACAAGTACAGACACACATACACACACCCTGGGCAGCTGGGGAGCGGTGCCATTTGGTGGGAGCTGGGGAACCCTCCTGCCCTGCGTAAGGGAGAATGCATGAGGCCAGGGGTGAATCATCTGAACCTCCCGCTTGCTGCAAAACTGAGCAGGAAAGAAACCTCCTTGGTTATGCAGCCGCACTTTGGCATCTAATCTCTGCGGGCACAGAGGACACTGCGGGCAAGAAACTTTCAATCCATCAGTACTCTTTCTGGAAGGTAGTGGGATCCGGGAGATTTAGCACAGGTTGGGAGCCAAGTGATCCTGTGTTCTAATCCTTGGCTCTGCCACTGACTCACTGTGTGGCAAGTAATGTCATTTTGCCACCTTGTACCTCAGTTTCCCCATCTGCAAAATGGGGATAATTATATCCCCTTTACAGGGGTGTTGTGGGGATTATTTCATCTCTGCAATGTGCACAGAACATTCAACATGCAGCTCACTAGTTTTATAATTAAAGCCTAAAATAAGGTTAGGGCTAAGTGTCAGGGGGACAACTACACCTGTGATTAAATCAGGCACGAATGTAAGTGCTTTGCTGGACTGGGACCAGAGAGTTCAGCATCTTGTGGGATCAAGCCTTGAGTGAAAGAAACGCTCTTGTCTTCTCAATCTTTCCAGCTCTCTGCCAGGTGGAACTTGCTGGTTCCAAACAAAATCCCAGACTGACCTTCCACCCCCCTGATCCCACTCCATCACACTATCTGGCTTGCACCTGGGAAAAATCTTTATGCATTTACAAGCCAAGCTTGGAATAATTGCTGATTCCTATTATGATGCTAATTAATTGAATCCATTTTACTTTCATTGCATGCTGTTAATTAGCTTATTTATAAAGGAGACAGTTATTTTGGGATGTTAACGGTATCCTGAAGCCAGGTTTAATATTGCACATAACTGATGGTGCAGAAGGGAATCCAGAAACCCATTTGGGCTTTAGGATTCTCCAGGTCCTAGGTGCTACAAAGGGAAAGAATCATCTTTTCACCAGAGCACTAAGACGGCTTCTTAAAAGCATGTGCAAGGAGATCCATAGAAGAAGGGCAAGTCTGTGGTCTACCAGTGTCCATCTCCTTCCAGTTACCACGGCTGCATGAAGTACTCACGTCTGGTGTCCATTAAGGTGGGTCCAGTGGAAAGTGAAAAGAACCAAATATTATGAGGGGTGGGGAGGATTTCTTTCCCCATCTCAAATTTGAGCAACTAAACCCTTTGCATGTAAATAAGAGCCACTGCATCTGGCCATGAGTTCCATAGCAACCTAGACATACTAGAACAAGTCAAGATCAGGCCCAAACCTAAGTCCATTTAATAGACCCCTGAAAGAACCTTCAGCAGCCTAGCAGGGGGACATGGAGTGCATCAGTCAATCCTTGCATTCTTCTGGTCCACATGGCCAGCATCCCTACTGATACCTAGGCTGGCCCTGAAAGTGAAGGTTGCAGTTCCATGTCCCTGCTCAAATGGATGAATCAGTGAAGCGCCCTCTTCCTGGTTGACGGGCTATTCTGTGTTGATGCTGCTCACCGCTGGAGAATAAGGGACCCAAAAAGAATAGAAACAATATAGACTTAGGCTGAGGTTTCCCAAGCTGCCAAGGGGATTTAGATACTGTTAATTTCCAGGGGAATTAGGTGTCAAAGTCTCCTTTGGGCAGCTTTGAAAATTCCCCCCTCAAGCTGTGTGATTCTGGTCTAGATTTTGAACAGCCCAAAGTTCCGACAACCTCAGCAGTTTGGGTGAAGGGGGATGGGTTTTATTATCGCTGTCTTGACACAGGAATAACCTGCTCTGTGCAGGTATGGGATGAGGAAACTTCTTCCCTTTTGAAAGCTGGTTTCTCAGATTTAGATCTAAAAAGCCTCTTCTTTTCCTGCTAAAATGAGGTCACATATATAATGTTCTTTGATCTAGGCTGGTGTTTCTCAGCTGGTAGGTTGTGGCTTCCAGGCGGGTTGCAAAAGGTGGTGGATGTGGAGGGGTCATGAGGCACCGAAAATGTTCTTGATCTAAAACAAAGAAAATCATTTCTCCCCTCCTCCCTGCACACCCTTACCTTTCAGGGTCAAGTATTCTTGTCAACTTCTTGGAAAACACTCTCTCTCTCTCTGTCTTTAGGCTTATTGTTGTTAAGGTTGATGCATTTATTTTATTTCTTCTATGCTAAGTGTAAGGGGAGGAGAGTGAAAATTTTTTTAGTTCAGTTAAAGGGTTGCCAAGCTGCAAAGTTTGAGATTCACACCGATCCAGTGGCTAGGTCAGGTGAAATATGTAAAGAAACTGAAGGGAGTTAGGGGCTCACTTCTGTGATATTTGGCTGCTGAGTTCCTTGAGGTTCCTCTGAAAATCACCAGCTTAGGGCCTGATCTTTATCCAAGGTTCCTTTTGAAGGCCCTGTGCAGGGAATGCAAAGCTGGACCCTCCAGGTTTGAAACAACACCCACTGTGATTGACAGGAGTCTTTCCTGTTGGCGAATCAAACCTACATTGAAAAGACTGGAACTGACTGCCGTGGGTTGTCCCAATTTTCTCCCTCTCTAGTATATGTTCTCCTACATTGATATCATCTAAAAACAGCGCTGTTTTTAATGTTCCAGCCCAAAGGATTATTAGAAAGGATTTTTTTAATTGTTACAGTTTATTATGGTTTTGATTAAAGCTTTTTTAATATGGGCTCAATTTCTGTAATATAAATCTGTTTGTTCTCTCTTTTTTTAATGTAAACCATGATACTTTACAGTCTAATTACAGTGGACTTTACAGAGGTAGATGAGAGACAGGATTAATTACCCTCTGCCCCATGTGTCTCTGAATGGCTTTTCTAATTTTGTAATTATTTCTTTTTATTTCTTTGCACTGTGAAGTTAAGGCACTAAATTAAAATCATCCGAGAAGGCCAGTGTGTTTTTTTAAAAAACCTCATTGGTGGCTTTTGGCATGACAGCCCCAAACTAAGGACAGTTCACCGTTGAGTCCCATTTGATCTGGACCGTCAAAGCGCAGGAGACTTGGGCAATTCTCCAGAAGACTTTAGGTCTGGATCATCACTAAAAGGAAATGTAAGGAAAGTGTGTCTAAAAATGGATTATCATCTGTATTATGATAGTACTTACAGGCGATTGACTGAGACTGATGTCGTCTTGTGCTAGGTGCTATACATGTGTCATGGGGGACAGTCTCTGCCCCGAAGAGCTTACAGTCTAAATAGACAAGACAGAGAGAAATGGCCGAAGAGAGGAAGGATTACTCTCCCTGCTTTACAGATGGGGAATTGGGGCCCAGAGAATTGAAATGGCTTGCCCAGGGTCACACGCTGCATCTTTCAGAGCTGCCTACTGAACCCAGACCTCCCAAGACTCAGTCCAGTGCTTTAGCCAGAAAAATCCTTTCTTCCAGTCAGATTAGAAGCTTCTCTCTTGCTGTGGTGAGGATGCTCCTTACCATAGGGACAGGAACAAAGCATGACAATTGCCACAAGATAAGGCAAGGCCACAAGGAGGCCATGTTATACTTGACTGGCACAGGACTCCTTTGTTTTGCTGACCTAGACTAACACGGCTACCCCTCTGGAACTTGACGGGCAGTGTGTTTCATTAGCAACTGGAAACTCAGACAAGGCTTGTTGGAGTTTTCCTGTTACTTGAGAAACCAGTTCAGATCAGCAGGGACGCTAGGCTGGTGCTTAATGCTCCAGCCTAGTGATGGCCCCCTGAGGGTTGGCCACAAACCAGGGGAAGTGGCTTTTGAGGAGGGATTTGAGGGAGGCTTCTTGAGAAGAAGCAGCTCCCAGCTTCATATATCATGTACTGGCTGATAACATGAGAGGACTCCATGTTTCTAAATCTAAACTGGCTCTTTATTAAGAGAAATATGGAGAGAGATGGTGCAGCTGCAGACAGCATTCCAGCCATGTGTACATAGACTGAGTTCTGGGTGCCGTCTCCAGACTCTTTGCTCCTGCACCCTGTGCTCCTCTCTCCAGGTTCCATGCTGGGAGCTACAAAAGCTACCGTGCAGAAGGAGGTGTGACGGAAAGAATGGGAGGAGTAGATAGCAAAAGGCTACCAACCTCTTGTCTGTAAAGGGACGTTTTCTTGTAGAGTGTGTTGGGGGACCAGGGGGAGAAGGTACATTCTCATTTGAAGAGCAATTTGAGCCATATCTTTATGGGTGGGAAATATGTTCTTGTCCCCTGGTAAATGGGCATCTGATCATCTGGGAAAGGGCTCATACTATATCTCCTGACCTGATCAAGGTAACAAATACCCCGGCATTCAGGCCCGCTGTCACTCATGTCTCTGTTCCTTGTGCTCTTTGGTTTGGTCATCTCCTTGTGTACATGCAGAGTAGAGTCTGCTCTTGTACAAGACTCCCTTTTTCAGGGGGGATTAAAGCACTTCTACAAGCTGTTCATGAATTGAGCTTTTCAATGCCTGGGAAAGTTGGTTACTCTTCTCCACTGTGTTTGACAAATAGCCTAGATGAAGCACAAAGGGTTAAGGGCCTTCTTTTCGGACCTGTCTAGCACCCTGCAGCCCCCACAGGCTTTAGCTGTAGTTAAGCACTCAACATCTCTGAGAAGGTAAGTTGTAAGCGTTGTGGTGCAGAGAGCCCGTAGCAAAGTAGGGAAGAGAACCGAGGAGTCCTGCATGTCAATAAACACCCTAACCACTAGCTCATGCTGCCACAATTTAGAAAGAGGGAGAAATAGAAAGATCCTTCCAGCTAAGTGGACATAATGTAGGTCCCATTTCTCTCCCACCTACAGATATTGATGTGAGCTGAGGCAGTCAGAGGGTGCTGAGGAATCATAGATATTTCAGTCCCATGAACTGGCATTTTCCTGATGTATTGAGCTGTTGTATGACTTTGCTATTTATCATGGCCAAAGACAGATAAATCAAACATAATTAAAGTGCTGCTTCCAGTTCCCATCCAGAGCCAGGTGCAGATTCTTATTAGTCAGGAGCAGGGATACTGGGAAAGAGGAAGTCAGTAGGCCCTTTATAGAATTCCCAAAGGAGGAGATAGGATGCTGGCCACTTGTAACTCTGACTTTCCAGGCTGGGGCTGAGTCCCAGGACTTTGTCTTTGAGATACAGACATCATAAGCCTGCTTTGTAACACGCGAGGCTTCTGGGTTGTTCTTGAAGGTCAAGCTGTTGCGGGGGGAGTCATTTGGCGATGTGCACAGCAGGACATAGAGAGAGACTTTCCCAATAGATGGGGCTCTGCCTTTGATGGTTCAGGTGAAAATTCACTCCCATTTCTGAGGATCTTTTCTCGCTCCACCACTCCTTCAAATCAGTCCTGTCCAATGAAGGCACCATGCACCTCCCAGACACTAAATGATGCTGAGTGATGTTGTGTTGTCTTAAAGGAATGAGTAATTCTTCCTAGCAGTGGGACAGATTGGAGAAATGGACACAGGGAGAGAGGGAGTCAGCAATAGTGCCTTGGCCAAGAACTCTGTTAAAGTCCCACGCCGACCATGACAATCCATGACTTCTTAGCTGCATTCCAGGAGCCCGCATCTCGGCGTGTGATTCACTGAGCAGGCTCACTACGGTGTGTATTTTATTACTTTGGCCCATTGACATTTATGTGAAGATACACTACAGCCGTGGCACCAGAGCCGAAGAGCTGGCTAGTGGTCTGTTGGGCCAGGTTCTGGCTTGGCCGTGCTGCGGTAAACGCAAGCTGGCCCTGGAGATTCCGGTGGGGTTAGGCTGGCGTAGCTGAAAGTATTCGAGGCGCTGTGTTCTGCTCCCCGGGCGGCTGCATTAACAGGATGCAGAGCTACATTGGTTTATCTAGTGCCGCCAGTGACTGTCTGCCAGTCACCAGCCCCAGAACCTCTTCCCGCCCTTGTGGGGGGTGCTGTCCAGCTCCCAGGGGTTCCCAGGTGTGCAGGAGGAGGCTGATTGGTGGAGCCAGCTCCCGCAGTCAGTGTGAGGTCTGTGACCCCTCCGGCGCCTGCCGTAATTTACTGGGGCCCTGCAGCTTATTAACTGCAGCACTCGAATGATTAATGACTCTTGTTTAATGCAAACAGTCCCTCTCGGCGCTGCTGGTGATTGTGGTCTTTTCTTTGCCGGACCAGCTGAGCTGGTGGTGCGGCTGGGATGAGGATAAGGGGCAGACTGACACGAATGGAACAAGGGCTGGTTTGGGACGCAGCCCTTCCCTGCCCTCCTCTGCTGGCTGCACTCTGTGCCCTGCCCGATGCTCCCAGTTCTCCTTGCTTTGCCCTCATTTGCCTGGCTCCCCCATGTTGTCATTTTTCCTGCCCTCTGGTTGGCCCTTCCACTCATAGAATCATAGAATCATAGAATAATAGGGTTGGAAGGGATCTCACGAGGTCATCTAGTCCAACCCCCTGCTAAAAAGCAGGACCACTCCCCCTAAATTATCCCAGCCAGGGTTTTGTCTAACCGAGCCTTAAAAATCTCCAAAGATGGAGATTCTACCACCTCCCTAGATAGCCCATTCCAATGCTTCACCACCCTCCTAGTGAGAAAGTTTTTCCTAATATCCAACCTTCACCTCCCCAGTTGTAATTTGAAACCATTGCTCCTTGTTCTGTCCTCTGTTACCCTCGAGAACAGCCTAGCTCCCTCCTCTTTCGAGCAACCCTTCACGTAGTTGAAGGTTGCTATCAAATCTCCCCTCAGTCTTCTCTTCTGTAGACTAAATAAGCCTAGTTCCTTCAGTCTCTCCTCATAAATCATGTGCCCCAGCCCCCTAATCATTTTTGTTGCCCTCCGCTGGACTCTTTCTAATTTGTCCACATCCTTCTGTAGTGGGGAGCCCAAAACTGGACACAGTATTCCAGATGCGGCCTGACCAGTGTGGAATAGAGGGGAACTATCACATCCCTCGATCTGCTGGCAATACTCCTACTGATGCAGCCTAATATGCCATTGGCCTTTTTGGCAACAAGGGCACACTGTTGGCTCATATTCATCTTCCCGTCCACCATAACTCCCAGGTCCTTTTCTACAGCGCTGCTACTTAGCCGATCGGTCCCCAGCCTGTAGCAGTGCATGGGATTTTTCCGTCCTTAGTGCAGGACTTTGCACTTGTCTTTGTTGAACCTCATGAGGTTTCTTTCAGCCCAGTGTTCCAATTTGTCCAAGTCTCCCTGGATCCTGTCCCTGCCCTCCAGAGTATCTACCATTCCCCCCAACTTGGTGTCATCCGCAAACTTACTAAGCACGCAGTCTATTCCATCATCAAGATCATTCATGAAGATGTTGAATAGAACCAGCCCCAGGACCGACCCCTGGGGCACTCCACTCGTTACCGGTTGCCAACCAGACATCGAGCCATTGATTCCTACCCCAAATCAGGTTGGTCAGGCACGATTTGCCCTTGGTGAATCCATGTTGACTGTTCCTGATCACTCTATTTTCCTCCAAGTGTTTCAGGATGGATTCCTTGAGGACCTGCTCCATGATTTTCCCAGGGATTGAGGTGAGGCTGACCGGTCTGTAGTTCCCTGGATCCTCCTTTTTCCCTTTCTTAAAGATAGGTACTATATTTGCCTTTTTCCAATCCTCCGGGACCACCCCCGTTCTCCACGAGTTCTCAAAGATAATGGCCAGCGGCTCTGCAATCACTTCCCCCAACAAACACTCCTCCTTCTCCTTCCTCTTCCTCTCCCTCTCCAGACCCTTATTATTAACTCCATAGGTGTGCACCATCTGTTACACAGACAGACACAAGGCAATTTGGCCCTTCCAATCCAAGAGCCAAATCTGCCCTGGTTCACACCCCTGGCCTGAGTGGGGTATATAGACAGATATGCCCCAAGCCCAGAGAAGGGTGGGAGAAGAGGATCTCCAGGGAAATTCTCATGTCTTTTTCTGGCCTTGCTGGTGAGGAGGAAGGCAAGAGTCAGGGCCCAGCACCTGCATGGGAGTGACTGGTGGAGAGCAAGGCTGGGAGCAGGATAGAGAGGATGTGGCTGGGCAGGGACAGTCAGAGATTGAGGCTAGGTTAGAAGGAAAGAGGGGAAAGAGAATGGGGTGGGGACAGATTGATGGGTTTAAGGTGGACAGGATCAAGGAAGCCCTAGAGGCAGAAAAGGAGTGGCTGGATACAGGTTTGCCCTGGTGAGCTCCTGGATTGGGAGGAAAGGAGGAACCAGAGAAGAGTCCTTGGGGCTGAAGGCCAGGGGCTGTTCCCAGGGCAGAGGCAGCAGAGTCTGTGGTAAGGAAGATGGTGCAGATGAGAGGAGAGCAATTCAGCATGACCCCTCCCCACTGCAGCCTTCTGCACCTTGCCCAGCTGAGCGAGGTACCTGGGCACCTCACACTCTGCCCCTGGGACTCCCAACTCGGGGTCACCCGTGGCAGTTCAGTGATACGACAGGAAGACCCAGCTTATGGGAAATCAACACCCTCGTTAATACATTTCCCTCTAATGAGCTGAACTCTGGCAGGTTGAAACGATGTCCTCAGCCAGATGCAGACCCAATTCCAAGTGAATTTTTTTCCAACTTCATCTCCTTCATTTAGATGAGAAGCTCTGGCAACGCAGCCGGGGGATGCAGGTTGCGGTGCACAGTCGGTCAGGTCAGGGTCAGAGTGGGATACAGGCAGGGGGATGAACAGCAGTGGAGTGGTGGCTTGTGATAATATGTCCAATCAGACCAGATAGCAAACTAGAGCAGTGCACAGCGCATTGCGTGAAGGAGATGCTGCAGCATACGTGGCAGGAAAGGCTAACGTGTGGCCATGTTTAGAAAGCTCACAGCAAGGTAGAGTTGGGCCCTGCGAGCAGCATATTTGGGTATGTGGTAGTTCAGAGCAGGCGGAACAGAAGGCTAACCGGGGGCAGGAGGGAGAGGAGGCTGGGCTGGCCAAGGAAAGGTGCATCATGTGGTGAGACCAGCAAAAGGAGCAAGAGACAGAGCAGCCGTGAGGGGGACTCCTGGTCATTGCACCCCCTTGCGTGGTACTCCCTGACACGCTGCCAGCCAGTACTGCACTGTGCGCCCCACTGTCTGAGCTAGCCGCCTTGTTTCCCTATCACACATGGCTCGGCGTCAGACACTGTGCTCCATCTGCTGTCCCCACTACACGGGCAGGTGGTCTGCTCTGCTCTGTACTGCTTGGCTTCCCCACTGAGGCAATGGGTTGTGAGGGGAAGGTGGCCCCAGTCTAGCAGTGCCACTCGTGGAGGTCTGTAAGGGACGGGGGCAGAAATGGACTCCTCCTCTCCTGCCTGGTTAGAAACTGATAAGGACTCTACCCATCTTGCTTTGAGGATTTGACTTATAGCCCTAATAATTTGCAGCACATTGTTTGCCAAACTGAAGTTGCCAGTTCCAGCAATTTCATCACAACACCTCATTTTCCTAAAGCACCAGCCCCTGGAGTCATGTGAATGTGCCACAATCTCAGCTTTCATTTTTTATACATTTCTCACAAGTTACATCCCTGTATCAGTTGGTGGGGTCTGTGCTTCCTGATTGGCTGTGTGCACAGCCCGCTTTACAGTGAGCGGAAACTTGCACCCGGTGAACATTTGAGGCAGATTTTTCACTGTCAGAAGTACTGGCATTAGGAATGCACAAGTGCTCGCAGACAGTGACCTTGAAAGGATGGTGCCATGACTGTTTGGAAATTCGCTTTAGACAGTTTTCCAGCCTCCCCCTATTGCATTTAACATTCCTGCAGTTCCAGTGAGCTCGGCCTGCTCTCCACAGGCATCGAGGGATAGGGCGGCTCTGAGGTTGGGGTACCAGCCTGAGCCTCCGCGGGTGCCAGGGCTTCCACACAGCTATTTTTGGCAGGCTAGCGCCAGCCCTCCCGCTGCCAATCCACCAGCCTGAGCTGGGAGGTCACGCCAAGCTGCAGTGTAGATATCTGCAGGGATGCAAATGCAGAGGGTGGGGTAGAGCTGTTGCCCTCCCCAGTATGCAGGGCATCAAAGGGCCCCATTCCCGCTCCCCCGCCCCACTGTAATTCATAGGAGTTTGGCAGAACTGGGCCGTAGTCTTGCAGGGCTGGTTGGCCGGGAACCACAAAGGGGGCAGAGTGCAGGGCTGCACATGGGGAGCGGTGGGAGGGTTGAGACTGGGAAGTGGGGGTGGCACAGGCTGCTAGCTGGGAAGAGTCAGTGCAGGGATTCAGCTGCCCTTTGCCCACGTAGAGCAAGTGCCAGCATTTCCTAGGGGATCCAGCACCACATTCACACTGTGCAATGCAGAGGGCAGCCCTGTTCCCATCATCAGAAGAGACGCTGCTTCACAGCTTGGTCCTCTCGCCCGCCAGTCTCGGGGCTCAACAGGGCATCAGACATTCCCTCGCAGCACTTTAGGGCTGGATTTATCCCAAGGCCAGCCAGCCCAGAGGAGGCTGTCCTGGGAGCAAGTTGGGGCTGGGCCCCGGCAGCATGCGGCTGAGGCTGGGGTCGAGTGTGGCTGGGTGACAGTGCAGGTCAGTGCAGAGGCAGGCGGGGAAAGTTATTAATTGCTCGGCAATGCCATGTTACATGGCCCATTTGCAGCTTTTCCTTGTCTGTTTTGAAACTGTGAAATGAGGCGCAGTAATCAAGGAGGGTTTTAATAACCATCCCGGCTCTGACATTTAAATTACAGATGGCATTTTCAATTAAACAGGCGCTCTCAGCAGGTTTAATTTAGCTATCAGTTCTGCTCTGTTCTCTAAATGCTTTCTTAAAACCAGTGATGAATTTCAAACGCAGTCCAGCAGCGGGAGTGGGAGCTGCGAAGGGCACTGAGCCGGCCAGTGGAGAGGGCACCAGGGGGTGGGTTGGGCTGGGACAACAACCCCCCAATAGGGACTTGTACGCCAGGTCCCTCGCACACTCATCTCCCTCCACCACCACTCGCAGTGAGCAGCTGTACACCTGTGTGCACGACACACTCCGCCTTCTCCTTCCCAACACACAGACCCTCTGCCCTTCCACGCTTCCCAGACCTCGCACACCAGTCCCATGCAGTGATCTCATGCCTGCTAGGGTGTGCACGCTCTCGTGCACACTGTGCTCCTCACACTTGCTACATCTCTAAACGCAGCCCGGACCCCACCTTCACCAATCCACCCCCACACCGCCCAGGAATGCTTTTATACATGCCCGGTTGTCATTCGCTCTGCTGCACAAACGACATACGCTCTTTCCAGCACAGGCGCTCCTAGCAGAAGGGAGTTCTTGTGTGAAATGCGACTGGGTTAATCGCTCTGACACCTACATTTCTCATCACATTCACAGTATGCAGCCATCTCCCACCTGCACTCACAGTACAACTCAGTGGGTCCCTCTCCTTTCCCCCAACACTTACAAACTCTTCATCTACTGGGCTACTCCTCACAGGCCTCACATACACACAGTACCTGAGACCTTTCTTCCCAAACACACGCCCTACTCCAGAAATCTCCCTGCAGCTGCTTCCTCGTGCCCTTTTAGCACACAACCTCCCAATCCACATTTCACACAGCTGCCCATCCTCACACACATTCCCATCTGGGCTAAACCTGCCCTGTTGGGCTTTTAGCCTCCCAGACAAGACTGAGGCTGACGCCAGCTCTGCAAGGAGAGAGAAAGCAGCCAGAGTGAACCATCAGGGATTGGGGACAATTATCTCTTCAAACTAACTTGCCTCCCTGAGTCCTGTGGTTTGCTCTCTTCCTTATTTCTCGGCAGTGTTGGCTGGTGACCTGCAGTGCATTTTGAGAGCCCCGAGAAGTCGCTGGTTATCTCCTAGCTATGTGTGCTGCCCTCCTAGTGGCTCTGACCCAGGGGTGGCTGAGGGTGGTGAGCCCTGAACTGCTGGTGGGGACAGAAGTAATGCACTGGGCACTTGGTTCTTGGGCTGTAAATAAGTCTAGTAATGAAACCCTCCTTCCTGCAGAGCCAGTTCTGTCCTGCTAGGCACCGGACTGTCATTTGTCCCTGTGTGAAGTGGATCGAACACTCCACTCACTTTGGGAGTGGTGATCCCTGGAGGGAGGCAGGGAATGATACTGCCCAGCCACCAGGAGAAGCGAAGCAGCCGTCTCTCTCCATGCACACCAAATCAAGCAAAGCTCTCCATTTTTTTGTGCATGGTGTGGGGCTCAAGAAGGAGCCTTACACCCCTCCATGTGATCCACATTCTAATTGTTAATTCAGCTTTGGGCTGCTCAGCCCTGATTTGGTAGAGGAAAATAGTGATTGCCAGACCCAATGCTTCAAAGCACTGCAGTGGATACCTATAGATAAGAGGTTCCTAGAGAAAACTGTCTCCTGATCTCCATAAAGAAGAGGTTGGCTTGTGCCGTGAAGCATGTGGGCTTCTACCTCTCCATCTCCACATCATTCAGTCCTCCACTTCTCCCCACCCCCCACTGTCCTGGAGCGGTTCCTGAATTGGTTTAAATATGGGTCAACAGGATGCTGTCTTCCGTGTACTCAGCACCTTTCCCCAGATGTTGTTACCTCCATGACTGGTGACCAATGGCGGAGAGGAATAATGTGGAATAAGGAGATTGTGCCAAGATCTGTGTCTGAGGGCAGCCCATCAGAGACCCAAACAGGGTGCCCCAAGCAGAACCAACTCCCTCTTCACAGGCGAGAAGATTGTTTGTTTCACAGCAGCTGTTGCAAGCAACATCTTCCTTTCTCCACAATGTAAAACGAGGCTCGATAATTTCATCGCCGCTAATGACATTGCTAGCTCTACAAGCTAAGATAATGATAAGGGTAATTGAATCTCAAGCTCTGGGGATAAACTGAGCTGCTGCGGAGGAGCAGGAAGGAATTCTTTCTCTGTTCCTCTGTGCCTTAGTTTGCACAATTGGCCGTGTGTGCTGCAAGATTTGGTGTCTTCCCCGGGGGCTCTGGCTGGAGGCAGGGCACCAGCCTTGATGTACCAAATATCCCCCACTGCAGCTCCTGTGTTTCTCCCCCTTGTGCCCTGATCAGCAGAAAGGCCTGAGCTGGTGCCTGCCTTTCAAACTGGTGTGATGCCAGGAAAACAAAGCCAGGCAGAAAATCGATGCTGTAACTGCAAAAGAAAGAGGTGTGGGAGACAGATGTGATGGACGGAGGCTATTGGCATTTCAGAGTTTTGGGGAATACCAGTCTCTACTTTAAAGGCCCATGTAAATGGAAAGAGGCTGGGAAGAGCCTCTCCTTTGGGAGCTGCAGTTCTTCTCCAGCTTTGTACTCATGGCTGGCTGGTGGCCAGAGATGCCCCAGCTTTTAGCATCTCACCAGCTAATTGGAGAGTTAGGCTTCTTGGGCTACTGCTTTTCACAGGCTGGCTGTGCAGCCCTGTCCCCTTGTGCCACGGCTGCATTCTCTGGCCTTCTCAATATGTGGATGGGAGATCTCCCAGGATGGATTGGGTGCTGGGGATTCAGTAGAGGGCTCTCTTCCTGTACTGCTGGGGTCTTTAGAATGAGTCCTAAACCCTTGGTTCTGACTATGTGTAGTTATTGTTAGACTGGAGGGTGTTTGGTGACTGCCAACCAGTATGTCCTTGGTTCATGGGTAATCATAGACCTCACTGAAGCTGCTGGAGATGCAAATCACCTGCATTCATGTTAATAGAGGGAGCAATTAAATGTCATTTTGTTTAGAGAGAGTTGAAACTTTAGAAGATACTGCCCAAGGTTGTGGACTGCATGGAAAAACCTGAGCAAGCCCTAACTCAGAGCGAATAAGGGTTTCCCTGGACTGATTGCCAACACAGGGGTTGGGTATTGGATGGTGGATATGAGTATGTAAAGACGCAGAAAGCATCTGAAAGCCAAGAGAAAGCTTGGGAAGCGCTGGTGACTGTGGCCCTGGAAGGAAGTCGAGAAGGAGGAAGCTTCTTCTGGACACAGGACTGGCTGGAAAGGCAGGCTTGGAACTTTGATTGTTACGGCATTCAGAGAAACAGGACTTCACATACATTTTTGTGAATAAGCAGGCTTGCATCAAGAACATACATGCCTCAATGTATCCTCCTAATGGAAACAACCCAGCAAAGCCTTGAATATTGACTAACCACTGGGGTCAAGACACAAGATAATTAAAATTAAATTTCAGCTCAGGTGATTGCATTCTGTCTATTTAAATGACACATGCAATGTCAACTGGATGCTCTATTTTTCTTCACTTCCTGTCCCAAACTCATGTTGTGTAGCTGCATAGATGAGTGGATGTTTTCACCTAGAACTAGCCAAAGGTGGGAAAGAAATGCTTGTGAGTGATATTTGAATTTTGAAGTAAATTATATTCAACTGTGTCCATGCCTCATTAACATTCACCTCCTGGAAAGGAGTTGACTTGCAGGAGCACGGGTGAAACAAGGACTTTTAGACGAACGCTTCTGAATATTCACCGAATGAAAATATTGAATTCATCATCACAAATAACTGCTCTTGAAAGCAGAGATTCAAAGAGTTCCCCTTATCCAATCAAGAGTCTGGACATGTAGGCCAGATGGTACATTTCCAAACACAATAGTATGAATTTCAAATACAAGAATGCTCAGCCCAACAATCATTCATGGAAATGATTCAGCAAATAATTTTGAATAACATAATTTGCAAAAAAAATCTTGATTTTTGATTACTCACAACAGAGATAGAAGGCAAAATTAATTTAAACAAATGCTCAGTTCTGCATTTTCTCCCAGCTCTCCCTCCATCCCAAAGGTGGCTGCTGTCCCAAGGTGCCTGACGAGATCTTTTTATATTCCTTACCGACTTCAAAGCAGTGTTGTAGGCTTAATTACTTCACTTATGCATGTGGTGAGGTTTAAAGCCTTTTGCATTGCTGGGATGAAAGATGTTTGCAAAAGTGCCTGTTGTTCTAGGTCAGAAATAAACAACACAATGACATGAGACATTTAAACAAGGCTCCTTCGCCTGCTCCAGCCTCATTTCAGACAATTGCAGTGGGGAGGGTGGTGCTGGGGAATGGAGGCTGAGCTGTGGAGCACAGACTAGCAGACCGGGACTCAATCACATGCTAGCACCTGGTCATCCATTCCCCTCTATCTACCTAAGGTCTTTTTATCCTCCTCCCCAGTTACTGCATATCTGAGCACCTCATAATTTCCGAGGTGTTTCTCTTCACAGCAAACCCCTGAGGCAAACCAGTGCTACTATCCCATTGTACACAGGGGAACTGAGGCCCAGAGAGATTAATTGACTGGACTGAGGGCATTCTGGGGGTCAGTGGCAGAGCAAAATCCAGGTATCCTGGACTAGCACCCTGATCCCTGGCTCATCATTCTGCTCCCCTCATTACTTCCTGCTGGGCCTATTCTTTGAAGGAGGAAACTGCAGAAAAAAGTCTCCATGTGTTCAGCCACGTGACAGCAGGACACTGAGGGATTAATTGAGAGAGGAGTGAAAGGCACCGTAGTGGGATGGAGGGACCTTTGGACTCTTACCCATCAAATCCAAGGATCCCAAAGCTCTCTTGGGGGTGCACATGCCTCTGAAATGCTCTGAGTAGTACTGACAGAAAAAGGAACTTGAAAAAACAAAATACCCCCCACAATCCTAACTCCCTTGTGGGTCCCCACCCCGGCAGTGAGGGAAGGATCATGATACATGACCATCTGTGCACCTGCACGTCTGGAATTCCCCTGAGCTGGGTGAGTGGAGGAAGGCGTTCCAGGCCCCCTCTTCTCCAGTGAAAACCAACCTCCAGCATGATCTGAGCTCTCAGTGAAGTTCTCCTCTTCAGGCCTCCAGTGGGGCACTGAAACGTGAACCCAAAGGACTTCTGAAAATTAGACAGCAAGCATCTGAGACAGGCTTTTATTTAGACGGCAAGGGACAGAAGAACAGCCAAGTGGCATGGTCCTGACGGATCAGTGCAAAGCAGCTGTCTGGGGTACAAGGGCTGGGATGGGCAGGTGTGACTTCTTGGAGGCTGGCCCACGCCACCTCTCCAATGAAGCCGCTGACTCACTGGGGCAAGGTGGTGGCAGAATCTCACCCTCTGCTTACCTGAGCTTTGTCAGCAAAACCTTTCAGTGCCATTAGAGCTTCTCTATCTATGCCTACAGCTCCAGCAACAGTGACTCGCAGCAGCCCTCAGAGCTTTCCTCTTATTAGGGAGTGGGGGCTGGCTCACACAGAGCAAAAGGCGAAGGGGCAGAGAGAGGAAGAATGAAGGTGAGGAGGGATAAAGCAGGGTGGGGATGGGTATAATAAGCAGGAACAGCAAGGAAGAAAAGTGGCAGGAAAAGTTAGAACAAGGTGTCAGAGATGGAGGTGAAGAGATGATGAGATGAAGACTGAAAAGACAGAGACAGAGGAAATGAAAGAGCAGTGGAGATCAGGGGACAGAGGCTCAAGGCCTGAGCTCCCTGGGAAACACACATTTCTGTCCCACCAGGAAGGAGGAAAGGGGGAGTGGCCCAGCATCCAGGAGTGGAAAAGTCTCCAGCCTACTCCCCAGGAAGCTCTGTCCCCTGGGGCCATGCCCTAGGCCTGCTGGAAACATCTCGCCCACATCCAGAGAGCTGGGAGGGGCATGACATGAAGGAGAAAGGCGTGGGGGCAGGGGCAAGTGATTTCGTCTCTGGCATTTGTAAAGTGCTCCTCACCATGGGGGGATGGGGACAAGTCCATAAAGGGGGGGGGGGTTGAGATGATCCATGAACTTTGAGTCATCAACCAATGAGCTCTTCCATTTAGAGCTGAAATCCTAACAAGAGGGTCATTACAGGTGCACGGATGCCATACCATTGTTGCCCTCCTGAAGTGGGAATAGCCCAGCGCAGGGATCTAGCATGGGGGTGATTGCTGGACCCAGGAAGCCATCACAGAAGCACAGAGGCATTATGGTGCTCCAAGACGTTCACCTGTCCCAGACATGAGATCAGTCTTGAGCAGTATATTCCAGCAGTTCTCCCTTGGAGCCCGCACATGCCTGCAGATTCCACTTATGTCCCCTGGGCCACTCGACTGCTCTTTCCATTCCAGCACGCCTCTTGGGTTGCATGTGATCCAGAGCTTCCAGAAGAAGGACTCCACCCTTAATCAAACGTTTCCTGGAAGAAGCAGCAGACAGAGCATTGATATTTATTTCTCCCATTAGCAGCTGTAAATTATTAATGACTCTCCTCTGACTGAGGGCTGGGGAAAGGATTTCCAGTTCATTATTTACTAATCTCGTCAGAAGCATTAAGCATTTTCAAGAAGGAGCTCTTTAGGAGCAGAAGTTTCTCCCTCTGGATCTCGACAAAGGGGGCTGCATGGCATGCATGGTTGTAGTCTTTATTCCTCGTAATGAGGCTCTTGGAACTGATTTACAAGGAAGGTAGCGAGAGGGAAAGGTCCCAGCATGTAGGGAGCTCAGTGTGCTGTGTCTGCTGTGGTTGACAGCAGCTTTTCTCACTTGGGTGGCCAATGTGCTCATCTCATGTTGGTTAACTCATAACTTGATTGACTCAGCTCTGAGAGGTACTAGGTAGCCATCACCCCACGGGAAGGGAAGGAGCTAGTCTCCAGAACACTGCAGAAAACCTGTTGGGAAAAGCACATATGAAAAAGAAAATGGACCGAGGCAAAATTTTTGTTGCCGTCTGGCAGCCGGAGAGAAGATTGCTCTGGTTAATGTTGGTGAGAAGGGCTGAGCATCAGGGCTCTTGGTGTAAGAAGCTCTGGGATTTTCATGGTCAATCTGGTGTCTCATGGACACAGAGGTCTCCTTTGGCCTCATTCTTTGGCCTCCTTTCACATTCATGCAGTACAATGTTTGGGTTTCCTTCTTACAGCTCTTGCTTCCTGCACTCAGATTTTCTTGCCCATCCACACAGGGCATTTTGGCATGGGCAGGTTATTCTGCCTGGGGTGGGGAAGGGTATAAATCCTGGCTGTCTGGTGCAATGAAGTGGTTAAATCTGTACATAGGCATTCCATACATGTGTACAGACCCACATGGGGACAAATTAAGCTCATTCTTTGATGTAGCTTCCCTCTTTCCCTCTCCCAGTCCTTTCTGCATCTCAGTCCAGCCCCAATGAGTTTGAGCAGACACAGTCATGACACACTGCTACCATCCTTCTGTGGAGGCCACGCTATTTTCTATTGGAGTTAATTGTCCTTATCTAGCAATTTGCAGATACACATTTTCTAATTTCTCCAGGTGTGAATGTGGTCGTCTGGAGCAGCTAATTGGTCTGTACAGTCTCCGAGGCCAGCTTCAGATTCTTGATTACCTGTGTGGTAATTACCACTCTGCATATTGAGGAAGGCAGGTTGTACATAGGAATAAAATGGGCTGCAGGGATAATGAATCAATTTGAAGGTTGTCTAGGACACCGGTTGTTTTGGAGGGGTCAGAACCTGAAAACCAGTAGCATGGCCTAGTGGGTAGGGTTTTGGGAGTGGGGTTGAGAGACCTGGATTGTAATCCCAGATCTGCTGGGCAACACTTCACCTCTGTGTGGCTCTATTTGTTCTCCCACCCTTTTGGCAGGTCTACTCACCTTGTGAACATTTTGTGGCAGGGAAGTCTCTTACTCTGTGTTTGTACAGCACCAGGCACAACGATAGACAGACTCCTGCCCTGGGGTCTTTAGATGCTTCTGAAATACATAAATGATAATATTAAATACTGCCAAAATGGGGCGGGAAGAAGGGAACCCAAAGTCCACATGGCTTTCTCTGCAATAAGAAAAAGTTGGTGCGGTTGCGGTGATGTAGCAGACTGAGCAAGCCCAGCTGGACTGGGTGTGGAGGAGAGAACAGGACACCCTAGTCAAGAGGACTCAGCTGTTAGCTGCATTTAAAGCAAAGCTGCCTTGGTTGAAGCCTGGGGTCAGAGTGTGCCTGATTGTCAGTGCTGCCTTTCACCTTTGTCTTGCCAAGTGAGCGTGAAACTCTCCCCCTTGTGAAGTGGAGAAGTCTGGTGTGAGTAGCATCCTGCACTTTCTTTGCAGAGGCATATGTGGGCAAAATGTGTGTCGCATCCCCCTCTAGCGATAGGGCTGCTAGGGTGTAACATCCCCTACTGCTGCTGGCGTATGGAGCTGCTCCTTGAGCTCCAATGGCAGAGGTCTGTGCTGAGCCGGGAGGAGGCAGAGGGGTTGTTACAGCTACCCAAGTGATGGGGTAGTGGAGGGTGGCATTCACGGAGCAAGGGGCCTGCTGCTGGGGTGTTAGCACTTTTCCTGGGCTTGCGGCGGGAACTGCATTCCAAGCATTGCATGTGTGTTATCCTCTGTTTGTTTGAAGCGGTGGGTGAGACTGACTGTCTGAATAAGCCTTTAAGCCCCAATCTCCATAATTAAACAGGTAGAACGGAATCGATTCCGGTCGGTGTCATTAAAGATGGATGTTCCTCTTCCCGAGCTGCTGGCTGCAGGCAGAATGGAATGTGGAGGGCCGGAATCAGGGTCTGGCAAGTGGGTTAAAAAGGAATCAATGTCTGCGGCAGGAGCCGGAAAGCAGACCTGCTGAGCAGTTCTCTGGCAGGTACCCAGCGATTTAATGATGTGGTTAACATCTCAATAGCAGGGTGGAGTGTTTGCAGAGGAAGGAGAGGGTGCCAGCGCTCGGGATTTATAGAACGTGCAAGAGATTACAAGACAGGCACATGCCCGTGGGACCCAGCGACCAGCGCTGTCCAAAACCTCAGACACCCAAGGACGCACTCAGTGATAGGCTCAACCATACAAGAGCAGCCATGCACCCCAGCTCGGCCTCTACTCTCTGATATCTGACCAGAACCCTTAGACACTACCTCGAGTAGCACACAGTTCTGCTCTATACCAGGACCCCCCATCTGACCTCTTCACACGCTAGCTAAATATTTTCCAGTGCACCCTGACCCCGGCCTCACGTCTTGCACTCTGCCCTTCACACAAGGTGGCAGAGGTGACTAACCATGGAAGGCTGCCTGTGCCACTGGGAGCCGGCCCAGTCTTGTCAAACCCTCGTCACTGCTTGGAGGAGGTGACGGGGGCGGGGCTGCCTTGCCAACTCCTGGGCCAGGCCAGCTCCCCCTACCGGCAGGGCAGCTGGATGATGCCAGTCCTGGTGCTCCTTCCTAGCCTGCCCTAGGAACTTGGAAACCATCCTCAGACCCTGCACAGCTAGCTTAGTTGCCTGATCTCTTCCGGACTTTACCAAGCCATGAGACAGATGCACTTGCCCCCAGCCTGCATGCATATAGGGGAGACAGCCATGGGAAGAACCGGTCTTCATGGCCCTGGGAACTCTGATTGAAATGACACAGCCCAAAAGGAAGATCAGATCAGGGCAAGCCCAGCTGCTCCATTCCCTTCCCAAAGAGGTGGTGTCGAGGTCTATGGCACAGGAGTGGTAGTCTTGAGAAGTGGGTTCTGTTTCTTCCACTACCATTGACTCCCTTGGTGACCTTAGGCAAATCTGACCTAGTTTCCCCCTCTGTAACGTGGGCATAATGGGACTTTCCCAGTGCCCACCTGTCTTTTGAGATTCTTGGATTGCAAGATGTCATGTCCATGCAAAGTGCTGTTTCTGACAATTACCGTTCTCCTCTCTTTGCCTCCCACCGCACCTCTCTGTGCATCAGCAGAAGCTGCTGTCCTGCACTTGGGGGAAACTTGCCCAAGTTTTTGTTGATGGTTTCAGCCACAAGAGGAGGGGAGGTTATTTGTGAAGAAAAAGACAGCCTGGAAGACACTGGGCCAAGCTGAACAGAATTGCCACCTGCCCATTCTGCCTCTGGTGTCCCATGATCATTAGATTTAAAGGCAATAAAATGCAGCGGAAGGATTTAAAAGCAGCATGGCTTTCTGGGTTTCAGCACAGCTGTCATTAGCAAAACAGCAGGAGCACCGCATCTTGGTCTGCGGTGATGCTCCATGGGGACCCAGGTCAATTACTTGCCCATGCTGCAGCGAGGAAAAGAGAGGAGCAGCCAGCTTTAATTATGCATGCAGTTCAAAGGTCTGCACAACCATCTGCTCCCTCACTGGCATATGAGGTGATGGAAGGCCGATGCTGGAGTGCAAGCTGCGCAGAAGAGATCCAGAGCATTTGCCGTTGTCCAGCTCCTTTGGCCAGCTAGTCTGGCAATGGGAGAATATTCAAAGTCCAAGCAACCAGAAAATTCACTTGAACCACTGTCTGCTTTTGAAATGTTGCTTGGAGATCAAACTCAATTTTAGCTAACTCGGCTGAATCTGCAGTGCAGAACAGAAAGGACCCAGAGGAGTAATGTGTAGGGTGTGGGTGTGAGAGAGAGTGGCATCACCCTCCCACAGAGAGGAGAAAGGACTCCTGCTAGCGGCTAAAGGCGATCTCTTGTTCTTCACAGTGCAGCTCCCCAGGTACGCCAAAGAGGCAAATTGCCTCCGTGGAGTATCACCAGCTACACCTGCTCTGGTGTTGCATCTCTGAGGAGGCCTGCCATGACAGGGCACTGCTGTGTCGAAGCTCACAGCCTGCTGCGGTTCCAGCTGGCGCCAAAGGGCACTGCTATGAGGAAGGGTCTGTTAGACTCCAAACTGACATTGACTGACTGGGCGCAATTGTTAGGAAATGAACATTACCAGACTCCAGACGGAGGCTGACAGGGTGCGAGAACGCTGTAAAATGCCACTCAATCAGCATGCGGACACAGATGGGGAAATGTGGTGAACCAAAGTGAGCTGTACCTGAAGGGAGAGCTCTTGTAAAGGAGTTTAAAAATTCCCGGGCAAGCCACTGTTAAAGCAGCATGAAACCCTTCACAAGAACAGCCCTGAGCCCCTAAACACCCAGGATATTTAGAACCACAATTAAAGCTAAATGAGCCCATCCTTGGAATGGACTCAGGTTACCTGGGACTGAATAGATCTGAGGTCAATTCCCGGTTCAGCCACAGACTTTCCTGCATGACCTTAGGCAAGTGACTTAATCTACCTCATGCCTCTAACCTCCATCTGCAAACTGGGGGAAGGCCAGGGTGCTTCCAGTCCCTTTTCCCCAGGCATGCACAGCTACGCTCACTCGGCAGTGGTGGATTGGCTCCAGGTCTGTCAGGCCACTTTGCGTGTTGTGAGCTGGTGTTTGGGGCCACTGTGTCAAATGTTCCGTGTATGGTTTTGTGACCTAGTGTACAGCATCCCAGCAACACTTAGGTTTGGCCTGGCACTGGGTTTTAATGGCTCGCTCTTGAATTTGTCCCTGTGGCCCCTCCATCACAATGGACGGCTGCAGGGCTAAACCTGAGTGCCACACTGACCCTGTGTGCTGGGTTGTGATGCCGCTCAGTTTGAGGATCTTCTGAAATGGGAGGTAGGGGCAAACTGCCCCTTCACCCCCACTCTGGCAGCCTTGCCCTCAAATTGGCGCCACTGGGAATACTTCTCCACATCATGGGCAGGGATGGGGGGAGCTTTCAAGGAAAGAATCCATTGCCCATTGCGTAGCAGTCAGATACTCTGGTTATGAGGGTAACATAAGCACCTACCTATCAAGGCAGGTTAGACAATTGACTGCTGATGGCAGCTATTTCCCACAGCACTGATTATTCCAAGTGGTGGTAGTAAAGGTCTCCTGTCGACCTACCTGAGAATTCCCTGGGGAACAATTAGTGCTGCAAAAGAGCATTGTCCTTAGGACTGGAGACTCACAGGCATGAAGGAAATTTAACACATTGGTGAAATTCTGCCTTCTTCAAAAGGACAATGGGAGCTTGGACCAAAGTCGATTACATTGAATGGAAGTCTTCCCCTATTGACTTTGGATCAAGCCCGAAGTGGGGAGAGTTAAGGTGAAATTCAGCATTTTCACACCTTAAACCCTCCATTGCCTTCCTTTGCAAGGATTCTTTTTGGTTTACTGACTACAGCCTTCTTTGGATTTTTATCCTCCTGTTATGGCTGTATACTCTATGACACTTTAAGATGACGTGACACACCCTGAGTCCAGTGTAAAATCTGCGGCTGTATCTGGCTTATGGGCAGTCATTTAACCAGCCCTGAGTTTCACTGAGCCAGGGGTCAGAGAGCCGGGGAAGCTCAAATGCAGGAGATTGTGATGTGTTTGTGTGCACCGGCACGTCTGCAGAGGACTGGCCTTGAACCACTGTCTGCTTTTGAAATGTTGCTTGGAGATCAAACTCAATTTTAGCTAACTCGGCTGAATCTGCAGTGCAGAACAGAAAGGATGGTAGGGTTCTTTTATTATTATTATTATTTTACAAGGAATAATTCATTTTTCTGCTGTTTGAAGAAGGCAGTAATTGATCTAGGGCTTTGCAGCTTGCCTCCCGAAATGGTTTCATTCTTAATGTAGGAATAAAACTCTGTTAGGTCAAATACACAGCAATAAATACAAGAAGCACATTAGCTTTAATATATTGGATTATTCCACTTGGTGGTGACGAAAAAAACAAGATCTAATTCCCCCGGCAACACAAGCAAAGAAAATCACTTTCCCTGCCCATTTTTCACCTCCTAAGTCATTTTTGTCTGTCAGTGCAAGTGCTGCAGGCTTCGAACGGGTTCCATTTTTTCTTTTTTGAGCTAATGTAAAAGAGGGAAGTATTTCCTCCAACTGCAGCTAAATCGGCCACAAATTCACTCAGTGTCTCTGATTTCTGTCGGTTATGCATTCCCGCTCTGGCAGGGCACCTGGAGCTCTCGGTGTTCTCAACGCAGCAGGAGCAATGAACTGACCGAGCCTTCTTGATGTAGCTCTGCTGTTGGAGTGAGGCACAGGTGACTGACTAGGAGATGGGCGTTCTCCGCTCTCTCTTCTGGACCCACCTGTGCCTGCTGGGATTCCACGGCTACAGCACCGCTGATGGTGCCATGCGCTTTCATCCCACACCACTGACTTCTCTCCAGTGCCATGGTGCTCACATGCCATTGGCTTCCATCACAGGCCATAGCCTTCCGTCCCGAGCCACTATCCACCACGCCCATAGTCTCTCTCTGCATCCGTCTGCTTGCATCGCAGGCCATAGGTATCCTGTACCACATTTCCTCATTAACCTACAACGTGCCATGGCCTTCCAGTGCTGAAGTCTTTCATCAAATGCCATCGCCTATCCTGGCCTTTCTACCAAGTTTTTTCAGTGTTGTTGCAGGGAGGCAGCAGTATCAGTTCCACCTTTTACAAGCCCAGAGGACCTGCTCCCCTGTTTCCAGTCAGTTACCTGAGAAATGGCAGGAGACACGGTAACAGCCAGAGATTTCATTACCTCCCACTCTTTGCGGCGGGTGAGGCATGTCCATGGTCACTCCCTCCTGTTCCATTTCCACAATAGCTGGTGGCGATGTCTAGGAAACTGCCTGGGGGAAGGGCAGCATAGCTAAATGATTCTTTGCATTACATCCTTCCATCCTGCCTGTTCTCTCTCCAACAAAGCAGGCCTCCGCCACCTAGTCCCTATCCAGCTGTATTTGTCTAAGGCCAGACTTTGCAGTCATCCTGTTGGCAATTAATTGGCTTTTGTTCAGCAAGAGTGAACAAGATCTCATCTTAATCTTCTTCATTATTTCTCTTTTGTAAAGCAGAGTCAACACAAGATTAGGCTTAATATAAAAAAAATTGCAAAGTTGTTACTCATATCTAGTTGAGGATGTTATCTGCTTCGCTTTGCAAGATTCAGTCTGTCAACCTGAATGAGAGGAGCCACTCTCTGGAGGTGAGAGTGATGCCTCGTGACTGCAGAACCTTCCCACCATTCTGAAACTTCCTTCCTGGTCCCCTCGGGGAGCTCCAGATTCCATGGTAGATGAACCATTTCCTAGAGACAGGAAGCTCACATAGCAGAGACATTAAGCTTTGATTTCCTGAGTCCACTGGGGATGGAGAGCCCTGGGGATAGAGCAGTGGGAGACAAGCAGGGGGGTTGAGACAGATTCTGCCTACCTGGTAAAGGATCCCCAGGGAGGGATATGCCCAGCTGTGCGTCCTGCTGCCTTGTCCCATCACAGCATGGGCAAAGCCTACTTCCACTAAAGACCCTCACGCCCTCTGCCCTCAGCTGGAGATGCTCCCCTAGGGGTGTGACCTGTGAGGGGAGTTCAACCACTGAGCCCCATTCAGTCTTTGCCCTCCCTGCTGATGCCACCAGTTATGGGACATGGGCACTGCCTCACAGGGCAGTGTGGCCTGAAGAAACCATCTCCAAGTGTGAGCAGGTCTGGTTTGGCTCAAGGCCACTCGAAGAAGGGCGGACGCTAAGTATTCCTGACAGGATGGCATCAGGCTGCCTGGAATGGTCCTTGTCACAAGGGATCCAAAGCGTTGGGAGGTTGGCTTCAGAGTTCAAGGAGTTCCTGGTGTGGGGGTGTGCACGTGCATGCACACATGTGTGCTGGGAGCAGCAGCTGTACAGATGCATGCACTTTGTCACCACCCTTAAGCAGTCACCTTTGGGCACCTGGGACAGCAGAAATCTGCCACTACAAGCATGTCTTTTCCCCCATGAGCCTCCTGACAATGTTGCCTGCATCTCCACAGAGAATCGCTTCCAAGTGCTCCATGGGAAGGTGTCTCATTACCCAAAGTCCACTCATCTCCACTGGGGATTACAGTGCTTCTCCCCTGAGCTGTGCTTGAACGTGTCCCCAGACTCTAGCCAGGCACTCTATCTGCATTGATTTCTTCTCTGTCCTCCCTTCCTGTGGTCCACTTGCCTTGGCTGAGAGTGACAGGTTGCTTTACAGTTTCCTGGATCTTTTATTTCTGCAAGGAGAGCAGTGGCGGGTGGATAACTTTGGACTGCTCAAATGATGCAAAGGAGGTTATCCAAGGGCATGTGTACTGTACACAGGACTCAGTCTTTAGCATATGTTTGCACCCAGAGAGGCCAGTGGGCATCTTCCCAATAGGCCAGGCCCAGAATGACTTGCTGTGGGAGGGTGGAAGAAGGGGTGGCAGGGAGATGAGGATGTGAGAGAGAGATTTGCAGTAGCTGAACTCAGACAGCAACTTCGCTCTCTTGTGCGAGCTGAGTTACCTTTTGCATCCATGCCACTAAGCCAAACTGAGCAAACATTTGATTCTTCAGTTCAGGGAGTGAAATAAAAAATCACCTTAAATCTATGGCATTTCCAGGCTTTTTTTTTTTTCCCCACCAAAATGAAAACCTGCAAAATATTTTGTTTGAGCAGAGCTGTATGTGTGGGGGAGGGGGCGGGAGGAGATTATTTTGGAAGGCTTTCTGCCATTTTTTTAAAAAAACACCAAATAAATTTCAGGATAAATTGCTTTGAAACAGAATGCTGTTTCAGAATGAAAAGTTGCAATGTTTTGTTTCCAAAAGGTCAAAGTGTGTATTTTTTTCCAGTGAATTTGAAACAAAGTTCTCGTTTTAGAATCATTACAGTTGACCCAAAGTTGCCCTTTTCAGTGAATAAACTGTCTGCAGAATTTTACCCGGCTCTCCTAAGTGCCCTAGAAAACTATCTGCTCCTGTAGCATTTAGAATAGCTGCTCTGAGCCCCACCCTCCATCAGGCACCTAGATCAGTGATTTTCAACCAGTGTGCCATGCCGTGAGAACTGTCCAAGTGTGCTGTGAAATTTTGTAAAAAGGTAATGAAAATCAATGTGAAACAAACATTGTTTCATCTTAAACAATATTCTTTCCAACCAAAATTACAACTCATAAACGCATGAAAATTAATCATCAAATTAAAAGCGAGGTATTGGTCTTTCAATTCTAAAACGAGAACATTCTAAGCACAGATGGTCAAAGGGCAAAAATTGAGATGATGTGTATTTTTTTCCAGTGAATTTGAAACAATGCATTTGTCTCTCCCTTCAGCATCCTGAACCCTGGCATACACCAGAGTCTGACTCCCTCCTGCATAGCAAGGACTTTTTGGTTGCTGTGCAATATCAGACCGGTGCAATCACACACCCATGTTTTGGTGATGTGTGTTGGCAAAGACAGGTGCTAACCCCTGGGTCTGAGTATAAACCAGCCAGGGAGAAGGCTCCGTGCAGGAACCACCAGGTGGCTCAGCTCATGATACAATCATAAACCACCCTCACATGTCCGATATCAACAGGGACCTCTGAGTCCCGAGCACCTGGCCCAAAGGCATGTGTGCTGTAGAAGCCACATGTGTGCTATAGAAGTCAAACTGCACATATATGGAAATTAACATGGCACCATAGGCAGATGAGTCTCCCATTGACAGGTATAATCCAGGGAAAGATACAAACGTGCCATCCCCCAGGTGTGATTTTTACTAACTCATAAGCAGAGTCAAGGATCAGAACTTCGAGTGGGACCTCTAGAAGTGCAGGGAAACGCCAGGTGCTCAAGAGCAGTGCTGGTAGTTGAATAGACTGAACTTTTGTTACCACCGGGTATTAAACCAATGCCTTACCCTAGCATGTGAGGGTGGTTTCTTTAGATGTGTGTCTTGACCTCCCACTGCTCTGTCTTTGGAAGAGTGAGATGTTAGCCAGGCCCCCGAGACTGAGTACTGGCTGGGTTTACTATGTCGTTAAACTTCCACTGTAACTTGAACGGAATGTAATATGTTCCTTCCTTTCTTGTGCTAAACAGCTGTGTGGTGGTGAAGTGTTCCACACCAGAGATGGCTGCCTTCCAGTGATGAACAGGAAAAGCAAAGTTGACCTGAGGTTAGTGAAGAGCTTTGGGATCTATTTGGCTGAAAGGTACTATGGAAATTAGACTGAATGTTCTTTTAAAATTAGAATGGGCAGAAGAAAAGGAAATTGCTGAGGCTGTACTGTGTCCAGGGGGAGACAAGTTTCAGAAACTGGAAACTGGACTCAAAATACAGCATTAAATTTAAAACATTTTATAAATTATTCCAGGTGCTTTACAATATTAACAGCTATGGAAGAGTCAGTAAAACCGTAGTTCTAGAATCCTGCTCCACTGATACTGCTGCCAGAGTGCCCCCTGCTGGCTCTGGTGCCTTATAATGCTCTATGCCTTGGGCAAAGCTGGAAGTATGGAATATGGAGACAGCTTGGCTGAAATCCTGGACCTGTTGAAGTCATTGGGAGTTTTGCCATTGATTGCAATGGGGCCAGGATCTCATCCCCAGCTACGGAGAGACTCAACAACTGACAGAGTCTGGAGGATTAAAAACCGCTACAACTCCAGCCATCAAGAGCCTGTGGCCTGGAAATAATAGTGCCTTTATACAGCTGCGTTCTGGAGATTCTTACAGCATTCAACATAGGTGGGAGAGCATCTTAGCCCCCTTTCACAAATGGGGAAACTGAGGCACTGAGCAGGGAAAGTGAGATGTTCAGGGTGAATCTCGGGCACAATTAGGGACAGAAACCAGACTGCTTGACGCCGTGTACCTTGGTCTAACAGAAGACTACACTGCCTCTTAAATGTCTTCCTGATAAGAGATCCCCAGAAAGGGACAGCAGGGAATGAATGTGCCTGGGCTAGGGTGACGAGTGCAGAAAATGGAAGGAAAGAGAAGCTTGGAGTCAGAGTGAAGGATATCATGGCTCTCTAGGTGTCATGAACTTGCCCGTCACCATGGTATCTGGGTGTGCTGATCCCCAGCTTTGAGCCGCTGCCTCGGAAAACCATTTAATTTAAAGGGAATCAGTCTCCTCAGGAAACTGACTGGAGCAATTGGGCAAGAGAAATACCAGATTGATTTTCCTCTTCCCTCATCCTCCCCTCCCCACCCTACCCCCCAACAATCCTGGATCCAGGCAGGGGAGCAAACTCCTCCATCTGGCCACAGAAATCCCCTGTGGATAATAAGAGCTGCTTCATGTAGAAAATTCAATTAGACCCAACAAAGAGATGAATGTTAATGCTTCCTCAGCAGACCCCATCCTGTTCTGTTCTGTTCCTCTGCGAGAAGCTAACTGCAGGGACTATTATGAAAGAGCCCTTTCAGTTCTCATGGCATTTATAGCTAAGGCTGGCTGGAGCAGACTTTTCAGAAAGGAAAACTTCAGCAGGGGGGATCTAACATGATGATTGCTGTGGAGCGATGATTGGCTGTTGCATAGGTCAGATGTCACAAGACGGACACCAGCTGTTGTGGCTGGACAGGGGTTGAATAGAGGCTGTGTCTAGCGCTTTTCTCCTGGCATCTCCCTGAGCTACTGATGGGTTCATTAAAGATTAACTTCTTGCCAGAGTGAGAGGGGTGTTAGTGCCAGTTCCCTGGCCACATTTGGGTAACTGTATTCTGCTTTTATACACGCTCTCCCTCATTCATTCCCTTCTCTCACAGGTTCCAGCTAGATACAGCAGACTTCTCCATTTCCTGCCCTGCGCTGTTGTACACTGTGGCTGAGTGCTTGTTCAATAGCTACCTAGGGACGGCTGGTTGAGGGGTTCAAGGCACTAAGTGTGAGATGACATCCCCTGGCTGTTCTTAGCCCTGGTTTAGGCAGGTGTTTCACCATTCCTGTCCTAATTTAAAACCAGGTCTGCTCCAGAATGGCAGATGGCAATCAAATCAGGCCGGGGAGAGAGACTTTGGTGCTCCAGTAATGCCAAGGGTTTTTATTTATTTTCCTTGGGGGTTTAGTTTGTTTAAGGGGGGGAAAGCAAAAATGGAAAGAAAGAACAAAAGTAAAACATGAGAGGTCTTTAACACAGTTACCTCAATTTAGGCATCCTTGATAGACATATCCTTAAGTGAGAGACCAGCCACCCGTAATGTTTGTGTAGAATCATAAAATCATAGGGTTGGAAGGGACCTCATGAGGCCATCTAGTCCAACCCCCTGCTAAAAGCAGGACCATTCCCACTAAATCATCCCAGCCAGGGTTTTGTCTAACTGGACCTTAAATATCTCCAAAGACGGAGATTCCACCACCTCCCTAGGTAACTGAAGCATCCTTAGTCCCTTCTTTCAGAATCGTCCATTCCCTCCATCCCCCATTTACTCAGTGATGATGGTGAAAAGGAGTTGCTGGAGGGGGTACTTAGGTTGTGACAGTAGGAAAAGGTTTCCTAAGAGAAGGGGTGCAATGTAGCAGTTCTGGGGGATTCTTGGATCATGGAGGGAGGGATTGGAGCCAAGATGGTGGAGTGGGAAAGGCGGGCAGTGGATGAGGATGCAGGCACAGAAGAATCCAGTTGATAGAGACCCAAGGAGGATGTATTCCGGTTGGCACACTGCCCCAAGCTATAGGTGCATTGGCCAGCTGGGGGGAGTAACTACCATTGGATAAGCCTGTGGGGTGAGGAGGAACTTCAGCAAAGCTGACTCTGCTGTGGGCATCAGGAAAGGCAGTATGGGCAAGTAGATGGATCCCAGGACTGGGGCTCAGGAAACCTGAGCTCCCTTTCCACCTTCACCACTCACCTGCAGAATGACCTTTGGCAGGTCATGCCTCTGTAATTCAGTTTCCTCTTCTGTGAAGTGGGCAAAATGGGCCTTCTTTGTAAAATGCTTTGAGATCTGCTGATGGAAAGTGCCACTGTACGCTCTTGGGGGCAGGATCTATCTTTTTGTGCTCTGCTTGTACAGCACCTAGCACCATGGGCCCTGGTCACGATTGGGCAGTATGGTAATAAGTGCTAGTTATTATTATTTGGGGACATGAGGAGGAAAAGCTTTGGTCACTGAAACGATCTGTGCCACAGTCCTTCAGTGACCCATGGTGTTACAGCATTACGGCCCCTCCACTTCTTTATCATGGGTACATTATCCTCCTGTGGAATCCATGTACAACATCTGTGGTGGCCCTGTAGCCCAAGGAATTACACTGACGCCTGTGAAATGGGGCAGCCCAAGGAGCCAGCCATGTGCAGCTGCCCAGCAGTTTGTGAGTTTAACCTGAGGAGACACTTGGACACTTGAAGAAAGGGAAGACCTTGGGGCAAATTTCACGACTGGCTGAAGGAGCCAGGTGTATGGGGCTTGCTGCAAAATGGGGCAGACATGTAGCATTTCAAATAGACACAAAAGGTAAGATTTTCAGACATGTCTAAAGCCGTGTCTACACCACAGTGGCATAGCTACTAGACTGCTGTAGCCCGGCAGGGTAGAAGATGCTTCCTATATTGACAGATGTGGCTTTTCCATTGATGCGATTAATCCACCTTGCTGAGAGGTGGGAGTTGGGTCAATGGAAGAATTCTTCCATCCGCCTCGCTGTGTCTACACTGGGGTTAGGTTGGTGACACTATATTGCCCAGGGCATGAAATTTTTCACAGTCCTGATTGATGTAGTTAGGTCCAGCTCAGTTTTCAGTAGAGACCAGGCCTAAGGGGCTCAGGCATCCCACTGTCATTGCCTTTCAATGGGAGTTAGGCGCCTGACTTGCAGAGGAGCTTTTGTACATCCCACCCAAGCAAGGCTTTGGCAGACTGTGATGGGTGAGTTGTGGTCCTGCCCCCAGATGCAGAGGCATAGTGTGGTCAGCTAAAAAGACACTGAAGAGTAGCAGGGACGGCAGGGCAGGATGGTGCTGGGCAAAGCGCTAGCAAACAGCCACTGTGTGTGGTAAGGGCCCAGCCATGCTACAGGCTTCGGGGCTGGCTCAGAAAGCCCCCAGCTATCCTGGACCTGTTTTTGTGGGACCACAGCGCCACCTGCTGGGCACAGGAGATGTGAGCCAGCTGGGCACCCTTTGGCTGATCTTTCAGAGCAGGAGATGCCTGGGCCTTTATCTGAGCTCAGATCCGGCATAAATCAGGAGGGCTTCCCTGACTTCAGTGGAGTGACACAGAGGTCAGGCTGATAAGAGGTGGAAACCCAGCCTGCTGGTGAAAGGCGGCAGTAGGGCGGAGTGCAGGAAGGGATAAAGAATAGTCAGGGCCCCACTGGGAGCAGATACTGCCAGGTTCCCCCCATGGAGGCAGGCCCAGGGCTGGAGTGGTGGCACAAGAATCCAGCTGAGGTATGTTCAGAGTCTGCAAACTCCTGACTGGTAGGGTCACTCTGGGAATTTCTCCTGGAAGCAGCAGGAGTGGGAGTGCCGCCCCCCAGCCAGACTCTCTGAGCCCACTACCACTCCTCCATTCCCCAATGATCCTGTTGACCCTGTTGCTCCCTACAGGGCCAGGCCGAGCCACTGCACCGAATTCTCTTGGGTGGCCGGATTTCACTGCTGCAGACCAGTGCCTTCAACCAGTGGAGCAATAGGGACACCCAGTGCCTGATGAGGTGAATGTCAAACCTGCACCCGTTACATGGGGCGGGTGCTTTCCTCTCTAACTGTACTCCATGCAGATGTGTATGTGTATGTGGCAGGGTTAAGTCAGAGCACGGATCCCTGGCTCTGTTCCCTATATATGGGGAATGTGGTACCCAGAGGCTGAACCTGGGAGATGTAGCCTTACTGCACCATGTTAGTGGGCTAGCACGGATTTGGCTAAGCAGTGGGATCATGGCGTGGTACAGTAAGCTCTGCACTATATCAATTCCGTAGCGTAGGAGTTCTCAACCTTTTCAGGGTTGCGACACGGCTGGGAGCCTTCTCAGCTGTGTGCAACACACCAACCCCACCCCATGTCTTAGCCCTACTTCCTGCCTCAAGCCCTGCATCTGCCCCCACCCCCGAGCAGCCCTGCAGCCCATGTCTCCTTCCCCCAGCCCAACCATGCATCTCTCCCCTTCCCCAGCCTGACCCCCGCATCTCTTTTCCCCACCCTGATCCTGCATCTCTCCCCTTCCCCAGCCCGACCCCACGTCTCTCCCCTTCCCCAGCCCGACCCCACGTCTCTCCCCTTCCCCAGCCTGACCCCGCGTCTCTCCCCTTCCCCAGCCCAACCCCGCGTCTCTCCCCTTTCCCAGCCCGACCCCAGGTTAACAGAAGTAGGCTGCATGTGTCACAGCCCATGTGTCCCTGCAGCAGGTCAGTGGGGGAGGGGCAGACTTAGCTTGTGACACACTCACCACTGTGCTGCAACACACTTTTGTGTCATGACACAGTGGTTGAGAACCACTGCCCTAGTGATCGTCCACACCTCTCTCTCTTCCTAGGAGACAGGCAACTGACATTAAACTGTATATTAACTAGCACCATGTTGAGCACAGTGAGAGCCCATGTGACAATGTGCATATTGGGGGTGAGTGCAGAGATCCTACCCAGTAAGCAGGGAGTTAACATCCAACTTGAATCTCCCACTGGGTCATAGGGAAGCGCTGTTAAGCAAGGATGCAGGAGACCCTCCATGAAAGTCTGGGTTTCTGGGAGGTGGCAGGGAGAGGTCTCAGACTCTGAGCAGCAAGGGACTCCTCCCCACGAAGCGGAGGCCTGGCTCACAGACTCTTGGATCTTGGAGCTCACAGCATGGTGCAGTGATGTGCTGGGTGAGAAGCTCTCATTTGGCTTTGAACTGGCTCCTGTGCTTTCCCAGCTCCCTAGTATGCCTGCAGGAGGTCCCCAGATTTACTTTAGCCTTGTCATACTTTTGATTGTGGGGCTGAAGCATTTGGTGTACAGAGCAGGGCAAGGGGTCCCTTAGCTCAGGCATAGCTGGGGATGTCGGCATGTGCCCTCTCCTTGGGGAACGGGGGTGGATCCAGCACTAAGGAAGGCATACTGGCATGCTTCCTTTGGCTGGAGGCAGAAGGCATAGACCTCCATGTCCCCACACCTATCACCTGAGGAAAGCCTGCTCAGCCTAGAGTCTCAGACAAACTCACCCGGTGGGGCTTCTACACACAGCGCTTTTATTTATTGACTTCACCCAGCAAGCTTTGGCTCTGACGGTGGTTTAGCTGGACAGGGTACAGGGCACAGGCAGGACCAGCTCAGAAGCTCTTGCCTTTTGCAGAAGAGACATGTGCGTGTTGCTCTAGCTATTGGTTTACTTTGGTGCCAAGGGGATTCAACTGGGCACGTTGCCCTGACAGCACAGTCAAAAAAGACATTCACACACTCACCATCCACTCAACCTGCTGAAGGGAAGGGGTCCCTCTTCCACTAGGATTGATTGCTGTGGGGGGAGGGAGGGAGGTGATAGTCTTGGCTCAGCTAAGTTTAGGACTTTTGTTCAGTTCTGTGGGTATAGCCTGAAGCAGTTGTAAGAGGCACAAAGTGGCAGTATGCATGTAAGTGGAGTCTGGTACATGAGCATATGCATTTCCCGAGGCCTATGTAAATAGACAGGTAACATCCCCCAGTAGGGGAGGCTTAGCAGCAACTTCTCTAGGTTTCAAAAGCCTGATTAGCACAGGTCTGGGGCACAGATCAGAGGCTGCATTGCGTTCTTAGCCTCTCTTGTATGAGGCTTTCTGCATTGCCCAGCCTTCCCTTCCACTTGGTAGCTCTAGCATGCTGGATAGGAGCCTGTACTATGTCCCACACATACAATCCGTGGGAGTTTCAAGCCCAGAAAAGGAGGCATCAGAGTGGAGAGTGCAGAAGAAAGTCCACAGAGGAGGAGAGTGAGGATGCTGGGGGAGGGGGCATAGGAGCTAGCATGAAAGGGAGAGTAAACTGGAGAGTGGGAGGAGGGGATGACAAAGGGAGTAGTAAGAGGTGAGAAGGAGGAGATGGGAGCTGTACACAGCCTCTTGGGGATGTAATCCTCTAGTGAGCGTCTTACAGGCCTCCCGCTAGGCCAATGTGCAGAGGATAATAACCCTCCAGGAGCCTTGGGTCTTCAGCTTCCCTGGTACACAAGGTACAGCAAGCAGATGGGGTATGGAGAGACGGCCAGGATTCCCAGGACATGAGGCAGAAGATGCCTTTTAGAGGAGGTTTTCACTAAAACTCCCCCCTTTCCTACTTATAAAAAGCCAGGCTCCATAAGGTCAGGATTTAACCCAGTGAGGAAGTGCCCATGGAGAGAAGACCAACAGTCTGGAAGGCCATTGGGGCAGCTGGATCTGGTTCCGTTCACGTGCTCTCTCTCAACTATCTGGATCTCTTTCCAACTGGGCCCGGCTCCCTGTCTCTCGCCAGACTTTGGCTTTTGCTAGTTCGGCTGCTCGGGTTTAACAAAACTAGACAAGGCTTCAGGGCGGACTCCAGCTTCGTCTTTGTTTGAGTTCCCGTCCTGGGCCCGGCCTACGATGAAAGGCCCTCTTCTCTCCCAACTGTTTTGTGTTAATATTAATGAGAAAGAGAACAGCAACACGGCCCAGCAAATGGTAACTAGCGCTCAGAAGGTAGCCAGCTGTCATCCCCCTTCATAGATGGGGCAAGAAGCTAAGGGACTTGACACCATTCCAAAGAGACGCTGTGGCTGGCTGAAAAGGCTTTGTGTGAAGGGAGACGGGGAAGAGCACTGAGTTTTTAAACTCTCTAAAAGTTGGTGCATGAATGGACCACAACCCAGCTGCTCCCAGTCCCTGCTTAACTCAGCCAGGAAAGATGGAGAGCTGCGTACACTCTCACACACACACACACTCTCACACTAAATGCGGCAGGTTATATACACTCAGCCTTGAGTTCCTGCCTCGCCCTGAAGGCAGAACCATGCAGAAACCATCCAAAGCCCATGGAGGACCCAAATGGGCAGCTGGGGTGAGTGGGGCCCGGTCTGGCTTGTAGGGCTGCAGCACAGCTATGGCTCCACCATCACACTGCTGTTGGTCACGCGTACCCCGTACCATCCTTTCCAGAAGAGTGTGTCCTGACCGCCGTGTTCGAAGTGCACAAAGCGAACGCCGGAGCCGTAGTCAGAGAAGGTGTGGGAGAGCTGGAAGGGCAGAGAGAGACAAGGGCGTCCTATAAGTCACACACCACCCCTGAATCTCCCTTCTGTGGAGCAAGGCTTTGAACCCCATCCCGCTGGGCCCCGCATGGATCAGGTCACTAACTGCAGAAGCGCTGGGGAGAAATGGGCTATTTGAGGCTATCAGCAGCTTTCCCCTTCCTTGCTGCTTCCCTCTCCCCCACCCACTCCCATCAGTGGGTTGGCAGGTTCCTGAGCTGCATATAACCGCAGCCTCATGGCAAAGCCAAGACACTTGTGTTGCAAGGACATAGCTGCATAAGAGGATAGAGACAGGTTCCCGAATAAAGCAGCCATCGACCCAGTCTTCACCCCATACTGCTCTTCTCGCTGCTGAAGAAGCTGCAAGTTCACCGCAGGAGGCCCCTTCCCATCAGGGTTCAGCCATGGCCCCTTGGCATGTCCCATCTCCTTGGTGGCCCTGGCTCTGCCCAGCTGTTCATGGCAGCTCACCTCGCTCCAGTCAGCAGCATTGTCCTGTGGAATGGCAATAGTGTCACTCTTGTACTCCGCCAGGACAGCCTCGTGCTCCGACAGCAGCTTCACGTGCAGCTCGTAGAGGCAGCCAGCATCGCTGCGGCCCGCGTACCTGCAAAAGAAACCCAAGCTGCTAACCTTGCCCTCACTGGTCTCATGTCTGCTCAGCAAGCAGGCCCAGTGCTCAGAACCATGCGGCTGGGCCAGCCTCGCCACCATTTAACTGCAAGCAGGTCCAGCAAGTCACATCCCAACAGCCTGGATGACAAGGAGTTTGTTCCACTCTCCCACCATTGCTAGCCATAGCGGAGTACTGGCCTAGTTCTCACCACTCAGAGGAGGCTTTGGGCTATTGGGGGCCCTAAGCGAAGGCCCATTGCAGAGCCCCCTGTGGGCCTGATAGGGCCCCTTATAGGTCAATGAGGTCCCCGCTCTCTGGCCTCACCCCTGCCACCACCACCCCTTGCCATCCCACCCTCCAGCCCCAGCTCCCCCCACACGGCCCTGGTCCCCTTGGCCAGCTCCTCCTCCTGCTGCTGACTGAGGCAGATGCAGCTTTTGGGGTAAGTGAAACAGGCAATGGGGCCCCTCACTGCTCGTGGCCCTAGGCATGCGTCTGCTCCGCCTAACCCAAAAGCCGCCTCTGCACCATTGTGTCTGAAGTAGGCTTTCAGAGGTGCAGAGCACTGATGGATGGATGGAACTAGGCCCATGTAAGCAATAGTCAGAAATATGTGTCAAAGAAGCCCTGACAGACACAGACCCTGCCTCTCCCAGCTTCCCTGGTCCTTTCCCCTCTCCCTGCCATCCTAGCACAATCCTTTTCTTTCCACTCACCAGTCCTTTACGACAATTTTAGGTTGTGTTGTGTCCATCAGCTCCTCCCAGTAACCCTCAGCCTTGAGGTCGATGAGCTGAGACTTCCGGCACCACCTGGAAGATGAGAGGTTAAAAGATGAGCATGGCCCTGGTTCCCCTAGAGTGGAAGGAACCCAGCCTGAGAAGAGGGCAGCCTTACTCATAGGATGTAACAAAGTATTTGTGAACTCCATCGCTGGGAAATTCTTTTCCAAAGTCTCCTGGCAGGTCCTCAGTTTTCCAGCCATCACCTCCATTCTCCACATCTACCCAGTGCTCTAAATCCTCTGCAGGTAGCAGAACAAAAGAGAGGGTTATCACATGCCTTCAAGCCACCCAGCACTCTCAAACTGGGAGGGAACATCTTTTGCCTTCCTATGTGGGGATTTCTTTACTAGATCCAGGCAGGGAGTTTGACTTGAGTGGAATTGTGTTGACCTGAGCTGAGTTGTTGACTTGAATTGAGTTGTCCACAAACAAGCCCACTGATTTCCATGGGGTTGTCTGCAGTACAAGATATTTGATACGATTATTATAATCTGGTTCTAGATTCTCTACACCAACATCATGATCAATATCACAGCAGTTTCCCTTTACTCTGGAGGCTTGCCCAGCATTTCAGGCTGGTCTAGGTATGTATTGCAACAGTTTAACTATCTATGTGACATTAAATTCCAGTGACTTTGTGTGTGGACCAGCCTGAGGCCCAGCCTACACTGCCGGGAACATTTGGTGGTGGTCGACAGGAGTTACACAAGCTACAGAGGCTACAACTTCCTAACTCCCCTTCAGCATGGCATCTTCACTGCACTGTGCCACTTGAGTGAATGGTTTTACTAAGTTGATTTCCAGATCGACTTAGCATGTCTTAACTAACCACTAAGTCAATCCAGAAAGATCGATTTGATGCCAGCAACTTTGCTGTCATCAGTGCAGGTGTGGCCTTAGAGAGATGCTTCCAAGGTCAAATTTAGACCAAACATGTAAGTTTGGCAAAAACAAGCTTTTACAAACCTTATAATTGATTGAAATGGTTCCAGGATCAGATTAAAAAAGTCCAAATAAAATTATTTTTATTGCTTGTTTATTTATTGCAATACTGGGCTAAGGTGTTTATAAAGTTCAGCCACTCACCTTCACCACAGGGGTTCTTGATTAAATTCCTTTTCCTCTTGCTCAGGAAGTAGAATGTTTGCCAGTTCTCTGCCTCCTCCTCAGGCTCAGTCCCCGTGAAGCCCTCCTGCTGGCATTTCAGGATCCAAAGAGCTGCTCCGTCCACAAGGTTCTTCCACTGGCTGCAGACCAGGCGGCACACTAGCACCAGCTCCATCGCGGGGATGGAGGCCAGAATTTGGATCAGGACAGCTTCAGGGAGGGATTCCATCCTCCTCAGGCCAAGCTGGGCAGAGCTTTGGGAGGACAAAGGAGAGGATTTACACCCCCAGCGCAGATAATTGGTCCCTTGAGTTTGGTGTCCCACCTCTGGCAATAGCCAATGCCTGTAGCCTTTGAGAAAGCCAAAATAGACAACCCAGCCCATGTTGCACCAGGCTGTTGGGCAGTAGTGTTCAAGGGGGAATGAATTCCTCCCAAACCCAAGGCCTCCTGACCCCTCAGTACCTTCTGCCCTGAAACATGAGAGTAGATTATACCTACCTGAAATGATTACAGAACTGCAAGAACTTCCTTATTTAAGCCTCTGACTTCTTGCAGGGGAGTGAAGTAATAGAGAGAGACAATTAAAATGTAATAGCCTAAGTGTAGAAAGTGGGTTTAGATAATGGGAACTTATATTATTAGGGGTAACTAGTGTTAGGAGCAGTAGTTAGTAAGTATAGGCCCAAGCCTGAACCAGTTTTCAAAGGCCCTTAGCATAATAGCTCACATGAACCGATGCTAAGAACTCAGACATCACATAGCGTGCACTTGCAACCTTGAATATTCAACAATGTTGCAGAGCTTATGGAAAATAATAGCAATGTTGCCAAAATGCAGAAGCGTATGGAAAACTGATAGCAATGTTGCAAAGCCTCATGAGCGTATGGAAACTGAGGGCTATGTTCCAAAAAAGTAAAAAGTAAGAATGTGGAAACCCCCTGAAACAGGAGGGGCATGGGAGGCAAAAACTTATAAATATCAGCCCCAAAGATAGTCATAGGGGACAGCAGGCTGGACAGATTCAAGATGCCCCGTGACTCCGGTCACAATAGCAAGTGGGGTCTGTCCATAGCCAAAAACAGAGAAAGGTCAGGTCCTGGTCTTGAAGCTGACTGGACTGGCACGTTGGCCCGAGCTCATCAAAGAGAGGTCAGCACCTGATCCCCGAAGGTGGCGAAACTGACACGTTGGTAAGGAGTTCGGTGAGTATTAAAATACCACAAGAGGTCTCGGTGAACACTGGTTCAAAAGTAGCTACAGGTATATAAGTAACAGGTATATGAGTAACTGAAATAGTAACTGAAGTTTTTAGATATGAGTAACTAATACAGTAATTAAAAATTAGCACCCTGAGTCCTGGTGTAAGGACAGAAGTAGTTTAGCACCCTGGTCCCCGAGGGTACGGGGGATAGGTATAAGGTTAGGGAACAAGCAGTTTAGCACCCCAGCCTAGGAGTACAGGTAGATAGCCTGCCATCCCCTTTGAAGTTAGGGGCACCCCTTTGAAGCTAGGGGCAAGTGCAGAGTAATAAAAATAGTTTTAGCAATTAAATAGTTAATAATGCGCATTTACTTTGACCTTTAAGCCCTGCTGCAGCACAATAACATTCTAGCATTCTAGCAAATATAACAGTTAAAAAAGAGTGCACTAACAATTAGAAAAAAAGTATTCTTGTACTCATGATGATTTGCAATAAACATCTTATGCTTATAACTTTCCTGATTCCATTGTTGTTTTCCCTGGTACTAATAATCCCTAGTTCCCCTCTACCCCCCTTGCTACTTCCTCTGTAGGAGCAGTATTTGGTTCCTTTGGTGATCACCTGGGTTATCGGCTGGATCGGTTCAACCCTCTATTATCTGGTTCTGGTTCCCCTGACTACTGATGTACCTGTCAGTGCCTCCTCCCTTCCATCAGACCAAGGCCGGGCTCTTAACCCGGTGGACAAAGAACCCATTGTCCGTCCGCAACCCTCGATGAATAACACCCCGAGGGGGGACATTAAACAGTGTAGCGGCATACACCAAGGATGACGTTTATGAGTGTTTGTGTTTGGGCATTTTCAGGAGCCAGCCTGTGCCTCAGGAATTCACTCCTTCCAGAAGAAACAAGGAGTCCTGTGGCACTTTTAAAAACTAACAAATGTATTTTTCGCATGAGCTTTCATGGGAGAAATTCCACTTCGTCAGATGCTAGAAAATGGAAAACTTACAGTATAGGAGGGAAATCCTGTGATTACCCTTTACTGCATCAGGTCAGATTACTTCAGCAAACCAAACAAGGTGTATGGATTCAAACAGTGTGGAACAACATATCAGGAAGTGGTGAGGTTAAGAGAGGTGAAAATCATTGTTTGTAATGAGAAAGCCAGCCCACCTCTCTCAGCCTCACCACATTTTGATATGTTGTTCCATACTGTTTGAATCTATACACCTTGTTTGGTTTGCTGAAGTAATCTGACTTGATACAGTGAGGTGTAATCACAGGATTTAGCTTTTCCCTCCCAGGCTGTAAGATTTCCATTTTTCTAGCATCTGATGAAGTGGGATTTCTCCTACAGCAGCTCATGCGAAAAATAAATGTGCTAGTCTCTAAAAGTGCCACAGGACTCTGATTGTTTTGCTGAACTAGACTGATCTGTTTTCACTGCACTTTGTGTAATGGCAAATATCTCAATCTAGTCCCCTCTAGCACTTCTCCTTGAAAGGTTTAGTAATCCTGGCAACAGGGTCAGAAGTGTCCCTTAGTATTCACCCTACTTCAGGGTGCTGACACAGAGACCTCCCCTGTCATTGCAGCCCATCCCTCCTGGCCCAGCCTTTGGAGCCACCTGGGACAGAATAAACAGAGATGAGAGAGCAGCTTCCAAGCCATGTCTTTAATCACCACGACAGCGCTTTCGTCCCATCTGACTCCAGCTGCTGAGGCTGCAGCAAGATGTAGCCAGGAGGGACCTGACCAGACTCACCAGGAGCAAATCATAGAGCCCAATGGAAGAATAAAGCTATTTAGTCCATCTCCTGATTGCTCCTGGGAGTGAACGGAACTGAGTGGGCAAAACGTCCCTGAAATGCCATTTGGAGAAACCTCGGCAGCATTAATACAGCCAGGCCATGAGCACCAAGTGCTGTGTCACTGTTCCCTTGCCGACAAGCTGGCCACCTCAACACTAGCCAGACTCCTCATTTCCCTATCAATTTCACCTTCTGCCTGAGTCTCCCTCTGGCCCCTGTAAGGAGCATGGTTTCCACCCTTCTTTCACTTCCTCCCCAACCCCTTTCAAAGCCTCCCCCTTAACTTAGTCTATAATGAAATGAACAACTTCAGCAGGACTTCTGGGTTCCGATTCCAGCTCCTTTGGGGGGCACACAATGCTATTCTCTTCCAGTTTCCCTGCTTCTCCTATACCTTTTCTGTGTTCTGCTCTCCTGCCTGCAAAAGCCTTAAAGGTGAGAAGAGCACACTACAGGGTTAAAAGCACCTCTCCAACAATGCCCCATTAGCCTGAAGGATGCTGAATCACACCCGAGGCTGCTCTGCAAAGGGCCTCCAATGCTAGCAGCATCCCAGCCCTGCACTGTGGGAGGAACAGGAGATGCTGAGAAACTCCTACCTCAGTTGCTGCTCCTGAGGCGGCCGCTCTGTTCTGGTTTGGTCTGTCGCAGGCAAGTAACTAATGCTGGCACTACTCTGCTCTAGAGCAAAGTGGGTTCCCCTCTTAAAGGGACAGCGCATCATCTGCTGCAATCCATGAGGCTCTTGTATATTGGCTCTTGTGATATTGCTGAGCTGGCTAGAGAGTTACTTAGTGGTGTACACATGAGATTGGGGGCCAGTGACTCCTGATTTCTAATTCAGGCTGTGCCACTGGGTTGCAGTGTGAGCTTGAGCAAGTCACACGCTCCTTTCTGCCTCGCCTCCAACCCCCACTAGTGAAAAGGGAGTATTTCCACCAGGTTGTTGGGAGGATGAATGTCTGTACAGAACAGCACTGTGGGCCGTATTATTGCCATTCACTGCCCCGTATTCCCCCGGCACTAGGAACTTGTGCGTTTCATGCAAGAGACCTAACTGCATGTTAATACGAGCAACCAAATAGGGCTGATGCCAGCAGTATCCCGTCTCTATCCCTTCTGTGCCACCCTCCACCTCTGGATGCTGTGGCAGCATTTGAGGTGCTTGTCCACTTTGAGCACTAGTTGAGGGTCACCCAGGGGCTGTGAGATGCTGGTTCTCAGATACTGTACTGACAGGCAGTATAAACATCTAGATAGAGAGAAGGATCCCTTTTTTACTTCTGGAGATTTTCCTGGTGTTGAAGCAGATTCCTGTAACAAACGAGTCAGCTGCTAGAGATGACAGAAGCTGTGTAATACAAAGGGTGCATGGCCTGAGCAGAGTTGCAATACCTGTGGTGCTCCAGAAGCAGAGAGAAATCACAGCCAGTGGCATGAAGTGCGAGTAGGATGGCTGGGATGCAGGCCCATACCACCTTCCATACCCAGCTACTAGGGAATAAGAGAGGTGAAGACCAGACAATTCAGCCCCATAGACTATAATGTATTAACAATGAACTGCATGAGTAAATCTCAAGGTGCTATTGACGTATTTGTCTGAAATTTGCCCCCAATCTACTGCTGTCTTCTACATCAATTTGAGGCTCTCATCATCCCCTTATAAGAGCTGCAGCCCCATTTCCAAAAGCGGCCTCTAACACCTCCACTTTTGGGCTGCCTGACTTGAGACCCGCCTGACTTGGGCCTGATTTCTAGGCGGGTCAAGTGCCTGAAGCCCTCATGGGCTTGATGTGGGCCACAACTGCTCAGCAGCTCTGTGCATAGAATACCAACATGCATGCCTAGGAGACTGCAGGAGCAGAGCCCAAACTAGCTTCATGGTACAAGGAGAGTGATGTGCAGAAGGGGGATGAGCCTCATAAATTAATTCCAGTTTCTTATTATGGCTGCAGGAATCAGTAATGTGCTAGGAGCTTTGTGGAGTAAAGAGTGACAAGCGACAGTAACTAGCAACAGGGACAAAGGACAAAGTGTACAGTAAGTGGATTGTGTGGGTATTCAGTTTAGCTGAAAGCAAAGTCTTTACAGCTCCTAAATGCGCTTAGCACTTGGATTGGTTTTGGTAGTGAAAAGTAAACTAGGTTTGTAAAATTATTTCACTCTTAATCATCTAAGTGTAAATAGCAATGGAAGGAAGGAATGTGTGTGTTTGTAGTGTGATTTTTTCTTAATTTCTTTTTAAAAAAGCCTTACGCTCATTTATGTAAATCTGGTTTTGTTATTTTATTTCTGTGATTGCCCATGCTGTGTTAGGTGCTTTTCAAAAATTTCAGGATGGTTTCTGCTCTGAGGAGCTAACAGTCCAATGACCAAAGGTTGGGTAATAATAATAAACAAGGAGTCATGTGGCACTTTTAAAGACTAACAGATTTATTTATCGCATGAGCTTTCGAGGGAGAGAATTCAAAGTGTCTGACAAAGTGGGATTTTCTCCCACAAAAGCTCATGCGATAAATAAATCTGTTTGTCTTTAAAAGTGCCACAGGACTCTGTTTGTTTTTCTGCAATAGACTAACACGGCTACCCCTTTGGAACTTTACTTATCTATGTAATTCACAAAATTGATTTCCTTTTTCTGAAGATTTTGTGTTGTTTTTTTAACTATACAATTTTTCCTTTTCCTCAACTTCATTTATTCTTCCACATCTTGCAACTTTACTTCCTCATTGTGTGTTACATATATTTCCCTGACGATGAAGCAGATTCCTGTAACAGAAGAGTCAGCTGCTAGTTATGACAGAAGCCATGTGTCACATGAAGGGTGCAACATTTGTCTGTCCACCCATCTAAGGCTCGGTCTGTAATATGAGTGGCTTGCATCATTGTGCAATTATATTAGCAGATATATGGGTGGAGGCAAATTATACAAGCAACAATGCACTTCTGCCTGCACAGCTGATTTGGGCTTGCTTCCCAGCTCCCATCCTTGCCCTGCAAGCTCCTTAAACTGTACTATGAAAAATTAGCTAGTACAACTGCATCTACACTGGGGGCTTTTGAGGGCAGGGCTAGGCCAGACCCCAATCACATCTCATTACACACCTGACCACGCTGGTGAGTTTGGTGGCACACAGGGTCACTGTGGTATCTTTATTATTATTTATGTGCACTGCTGTAGCGCTGAGGAGCCCCAGTTGTGGGGCACGACCCCCGCAGGGCTGAATTAATTCAGGGGACCTGGCCTAAAGGGAGTCCCTGGGCTCCAGCCCCTAAAGCCCCTGCATTGATCCTCTGCCACCCTGCTCAGTCTGGCACAGTGCTGATAGGGCTGGGGGGCACTGGGAGGGACCCTGCCGGCGCTGGGGGTGGGCAGGGCCAGAGGCTGGACTCTGTAGCACTCTTGCCCTGCCTCCAAGGACAGGATGTCTGATCTGCCCCCAAGGACAGGATGCCACCTGTTCACTCTGCTCTAGGGGTAGGGCTGGCTGGCACGCGGTAGGGCCTCTAGTGCACCAGAGCTACACTGTGCGCCAGCTGGCCCTGCCCCCAGGGCAGACCAGCCAGACCGGCATCGGGGCAAGAGCACCATGTAGAATGGCTCCCCAGGGCTGCCCCCCAGGCCAGCCACACCCTCAGGGTGCTGAAGTGGGGAACCAGGGCCCCAGGCAGCAGGGCCCCACAGTGGGGGGGGGGGGGGGGGGGGGGGGCGGGACACGTGGTGAGCAGCCCGGGGCCTCGAGGCCCTGCGCACGGTGCTGTACAAAGCCCGCAGCCCCTACCCCAGAGCAGTGCCCGTCAGCAGAAACCATTGAGCCCAAGAGTGGCTGTGACAGCCGGGGGGAAGCACACGGCCGCGGAGAGCCGGGGCTGGGCAGGGACAAGGCAGCTGCAGGGGCAGGCCGGATTTCACTTCCTATCTTCTACAGTCCTCCCCGCCCCCCTCCCAACGCCGCTGGGGCCTGGGCAGGGCTCTGCAGCGGAGCGGCGAGGTAGGCTGCGGCACGGCGGGGCCGGGCGCTGGGCTGCGGGAGGAAGGAAGGGAGGAGGCGGCCTGGCGGATGGGCTCTGAGCTGACGGGGGGCGAAGGCCGGGGACCGGGGTGCGGTGCGGTGCGGTCTGGCCCCGGGATCAGTTCGCACTTCCTGTCCCGGCCGGCAAGAGGGAGGGGCTGGCTGCCAACGCCGGCTCCAGGCTGCCTGCTCGCTGGGCTGGGCCGGGTTCCTGCGCCTGGCGGAGCGGGTACGGTCCGGTGCGCGGAGCCGGGGTCAGTGCAGGGGCTGCCCGGGGGTGGGGCTGGGGTCTCCTGGGGGGCGAGTGAGTCGGGGGTGGGAGGGACTCCGGCAGGGTGGGCCCATCCGGGGTGATGCTGAGCCTCCGGCGCTGGCCAGCTGACACTGAGTGTTGTGCACCCTGACACTCCCCAGTCCTGGGAAAACAGGGCCTGGTGTCAAGGAGGGTCGCCACCTTTGAAAAGAAAGAAAAAAAGGCCCCGTCCCCATCCTCCCCGGCTTCCCTGCGGGTGTCGTATTTTCAACAGGTTTGTCTGTGCTTACATGGCAGAAATGAGAACAGCAGCAGTCTCTTTAGCAGGACACAGAAACTTTTACCATGAGATAGCCCGGTGTATTGTGATGGTAATGCAAATCTTAGTTAAAAAGGGGGAATCTTAAATTACTTTTCTGGCAACTGGCAAATCTGTAAAACAAACCAACCTGGACAGTCAAATACCAGCCAGGCGGTAACTCTAGTGCAACCCCATGGTCCATGCATGTGTAGATGGGTGCAGGATTTCCTGTCTGGGCTGGGTAATGCAGGGGAGAAGCCAAGATTTGTGACATTGGAAAGAGCAATATGAATCTGTTCGACTGGAAGTTGGGGGTGGCTAGCATTGCATGTTGACTAACACCCACATGCCCCTGTTCTGTGGGGTGGGGTTAGCGTGTCCCACAGTGTAGGCAGAGGCAGCTCAGCTCAGCATCCCTTTGAACAAGGTTTTTCCTACACGGCTGGGAATCCCAGCAGGAGACACCTGGCCATGCATCTTGGGATCCCCATTCAAGCTGCAGTTGGCCAACACACATTGGAAACCAGTTTAGCTGGATCTGTGTTGGGAGTTTAAATCCCACTTTAGCACGTGGTTCAAAGTCCGATGCAGAGCTGGACGAAGGGCCAGGTTTTCAGAAGTATGTAAGAGCCTGAAGATGCAGATAGATGCCTAAGGGAATTTTCCAAATCACCTAATTAAATTAGTGACTAACTCCCACAGGGATTCAAACATTCTGCTGAGCCCCATCTGCATCTTTAGACACCAGATCATTTGGCCATAATAACCTTGCCAAGCCTTGCATAAATGAGACCACAATTCACCCTTGGTGAGAGACAATGATGGCTAGTAATGGGGACCATTTTTGACAGCATAGTCACAGCTTCAGTGCAACACTTTGGGATGTCTGCGTAGTGCAATGCTTTATAAATTTGACTTCCATGTCCTAACTCCCTTTCCTTCTTCCTCCCTCCCCCACTCCAGTGCAATTCAACAGCGGACCTGCTCCGCTTAGGCAACTCACTGATCCTGTGTGGAATGTGCCCCTCTCCCTAGCTTGCCTTGCAAGTTGCTGGAGCTCTGTGCCCAAGGAAGGATGGCAAACATTGGTGACCTGCCCGAAGATGTCCTGGTGGAATTCCTTTCCCTGGTCCCTGCTCGGGAGCTGATCTGTAACTGCCGGCTAGTCTGTGTCCTGTGGCGGGATGTGGTCGACTTAGCCACTCTGTGGAAACGCAAGTGCCAGCGAGATGGCTTTAATCACGAGACGTGGGACAGGACTATCCAGGACTGGAGGGTCTTCTACTTCCTCTGCAGCCTGAAGAAAAACTTACTCAAAAATCCATGTGCTGAAGGTTTGTTCCTTTCCGTTGGAAAGTCAGGGTGGGAGGAGGCTTCTCCAGCAGCTATGGGGGTGGTTTTATAGCCCTGCCCAAGGCCAACTCTTTCAGGCCTTAGCGGCAGTAGATGTGTGTAGCAGGTGCCTTTCACATGACGCTGATCTGAAGTAGTGGCGGCAGATCTGTGACTGGGATGCACAGTCTTCGTGCCATAACTGCCCTGAATGAATGCTCCTGTTACTGATAGTACTGACTGTCATGGCGGCCGAAGCCATGCTTGCCCATGGAAGACAGTGATAGCATAGAGTAGCCTGAGGACACTGTGCAGCAGGGAAACAAGCTACATCTTGAAGTCACTGGGAATGGGTTCCCTGTCTGCTGCCTCCTTCCACTCGCTTTTTCAACTTAGTTTCTTCCCAAAAATTGAGGTGTGGGCCAGAAACTTCCGGTTCTCACTCTTCTCCTTTCCTCTTTGGAGATTAACCTTCCACCTGCTGCTTGAGTGGTCTCCCTACCTTCTTTATGATCCTTTCCTAGAGAGCTTTCAGTTCTGGAAACTGGATTCGAATGGGGGAGATAACTGGAAGGTTGAGGACCTGCCTGGAGAACATGGGAGCGACTTTCCCAACCAACAAGTGCGCAAATACTTTGTCACCTCATATGGGTAAGAATCAGATGTTCATGCTCTGAAGCTGAGCCTGGAGGGAAGAGAGTACCCTGGCCATTTGGGTGGAGCTGGGTCCAGAAATGGAAAAAGAAAGAAGTAAATAGTTACCTTGTGGAGATACAGAGGGAGCATCCTCTCTGCCTTTTTAGGAGACATACTGCCACTCAGGCAACTTCCCAAGGGCATCCAAATGGCTACAAAGTCAGGGAGAGCTTTTTAGTGCAGATGGGAACTCTTCACACCTCAGATTCTTATTTTTCTTCTAATATAAGCATTGACCAAAGAGTTTGTGTAACGGTTTGGTAAATGGATTATAACCTAGACTGCTTTCCTCACAGTCCTTTGTCAGTAAAATTGAATGGAGTTTGTTCCAAACCTGTGGGATAATTGGATTCAGAGAGAGAGTGTGTATGTGTTTCCAGCAACCCACAATAAAAATGGGGTCAAAGGTGAGAATTGGCTACTGTTGAGTGGTCATGATGTCTTCTGTGACATCCCTGAAACTATGTACTGTCTGGGCTGGCATGTACCACACAGTACAAAAGAGTTACTAATCTGGAGATGAGCCCTGGGCTTTAAAGGGAACCACTAATCTCCAGTAGAGAGAGACCAGGAAATAAGATCAAATACAAGGGCAGATGATGCTGAAAATTTCCTTGATTTGTTTCCAGGCTATGTCTAAAGTCTCAGCTCATTAATCTAGAGGAAGAGGGTTACTGGAATCAGCTGATGGATGAAACACGGCCTGATATTGTAATCAAGGATTGGTGAGTGTTCGGATTTAAAACCAGACTCTCTGCATATGCAACAGTGGCTGTGGATTTCAGATGGGATTATAATCAGCAGAGTTTTTTTACTCTTAACCTCCTGGGACTGTAAAGAACAAGTCAGACCTGGGTTCTGTTTCTGGGTCTGGAATGAATCATGATCTAGTATTGAAAGTCACGGTGTCAGGACACAGGGATTCTACTCTCATTTCTGTCATTAGCTCTCACAATTTCTGTGCCTCAGTTTCCCCTCCAGGAGATGTTGACACTCCCCATCCATACAGTTCTCTCAGATATGCCAAAGAAAATGCTAAGTACTAGTAATACCATCTTTTGGTTACTACAGAATTGGAGATGCCATTACAGATAACAGGTGCAAGCTGGTTTTCCCATTCCTCAGACAGGGTTCAGCTTGGTGCCAGTCCCACTTCCGAGACCCTGTATGAAATGACTAGCCTGTGCCATGTTATGAGCTGGGATGTCTTGTCTCTGGCAGTGTGCACCCCCAGCAGGGTGAATGCCCCAGTGGGATTTTGTGTGGCAGGTGTCTGCCTCTTCCTGGTGCCTGACCACTCACTGTCCCTCCAGGTATGCTGCCAGATTTGACTGTGGGTGCCATTACGAGCTCCGTGTGCAGCTGCTTTCGGCAGACTACATCGTCCTTCATGAGTTTCATCCGGCACCAGTGGTCATAGAGCAATGGAGTGATGCTGAGTGGAAAGAGGTGAGGAACCCAGGGAGTGGCTATGCTCTGTGGACAGCTGCTTTAGGTCAGTGCCAGGATTTTAACATGCGAGGCTAATCCTAACCATGGCTGGCTAACAATGGCACCTCCTTCCCCAGTGCATTTGCCCTCTTTAGGCATGCAGCCCAAAAGTTACTCCTTGGCAGCTCTGCAGAAGCTACACAATTCTGGGAGAGAGAGCTGGGTTCAATAGGGGTGATGGTGCCTGGCGCTTCCCACATCTATTTAAGCATCGAGGGTTGAAATAAATGCAAAGCAAATAGAGAAAATGACCAATTCAGGTCCCTTATGCTTTGTCTTTAGACTGTGACTGGAGCAAAGATATTTCTCAAACCTGGACCAACTTCATCGTGGAGTCCAAGGGTCTTATCTAAACAAGAAATGTGCACCAGTATAATATGGAATTGGCTCTTAAACCAATACAGTTAAACTGGTGCAAGGTAGTTTGTGGGCACTATTTTGGTCTGTTTTAAACCTCTCCCTAATCTAATTAAAATAAACCGATACACCACTCTTAAAGCAGAGTAAGAGCGCACCAGTGCGACGGAGCACCCCAAGTTATACTGGAATGACTTTGCGGAGATAAACGCTGAATTAAAGGACACTGGCCTTGTCTGTTCTGTGGGTTAGCCTTGACTCTGCTGCTTTCCTTGCCTAGAAGAGTGGTTTGCACTTCAGCATCAGGTTGCTGGCCACAACTGACTGAAATCAGGGTAATTCCCAGTGTGGACAATGCCATTAGCAGATGAATCATTTTTATTTTATTTTTTTAACAAATGCACTGACCTGTAACTCACCTCAGATTTTTAAAACCTGAGCACTTTAAAAACTGACTGTCAATTCCTGTTCTTGTTTAATTCTTTTTCAGCATGGAGAACTTGAAAATAGACCCTCGTAGTTTCATTTATGTCTCCTGCTTTAGCAAACATTTTTGTTTGTTTGGATTGTGGGGCTCAAAGGAAGAGGTTTGAAAATCTAAACATTTTCAAATAATCCTACCCCAACAGGATTTAATTTAACAATAATTCTATTCAAACCAGATTTCTTTCCCTCTCTCCCCAAATCACCCCTACCATATTAATAGATAATCTTTGAAAATGGATCTGCTTTCCCCTCTACTATAATGTGATTTGTTTTCTACGTGCCTGGCACTGTGCAAACTGAGAATCAAGTTTAGTTTCACTTTCAGGCTTGTAGGGTTTCCTGTTTGGGTTGCTCTTGCTGCAGATACCACCAATTGGTTAACAATCATCCGTCATTGTTGCAACAGCGCCCACAAGCCCAAGCCAGAGCCCCACTGCATGAGGTGCTGCACAAACTCAGACCAAAAATACAGGCCTGACCCTACAATTTAAGATAAGATAGACAACAGGGGATACAGATAGGTCGCACAAGGAAACAATGTAACAATACTGGCCAGCATGCAAGGGAATGGTTTGTGCACACCAGCATCCTAAACCTAGTAGAGTTGACCAGGCCTAGGAGATTTAATGGAAGATGTGCCTAAATCCCTGCAACTGGTTGGAGAATGTCAACTGATGATTCTTCACCACTAGTAGCAACAGTGGATTGAGCAAGGTGTTCACATCCTTTCCGGTGCCAGGGGGAGGACAGCACAGGGGGCAAACACACGTGTCCTGTCTATACCATGGTATCCATGGCTGCTATCCCTACGTGAGCTGACTGCAGAAGGACTTGGCGGCTCTAGCCTAGAATCCTACCGAATCTAGAATACCAAGGAGGCTTCCAGGCTTGACAGGGCCTGAATTTTTAATATGAAACTTTTTCACCTTTTCAGGCCTGCTGTATAGAGCAGCCCAAGCCTCTATCTTTTCAGCTCAGAGAGGATATTCATGAGCTAAATGCCTCACAGCGCCAGAGTTGTTACTGTAACAGCATCTGGCTCTGCTGTTCACCTTCTCCTTGACACCCAGGCCCATGCTGTGGGACTCAAAATAACCTGGCCCCTGAGATCTGTCTTGGCTTGGAGTTGGGTTTTTTGCAGTGTAGCCATGCTCTAAAACAGCAGTTCTCAACTAGTGTGTTGCCACGGACTAAGCCCCCCTCGTGGCTGGTAAGCTGCAGCAGCAAACTGCTGGCTGTTAACTCTAGCGTCTCACAGCATATCTATGACACTGTCAGACTGCGGACTCATCCAGCCTAGGAGCTGAAGGAGGGGCATTTTTAAATCTCCCGCTCTGGCATGGTGGGGGAAGCAGGTTTCTCTGGCAGCTCTGGGGCGGGGCCCTTAACCCTTAGTTATGAAGGAGAGTGCACCACCGGGTGGGGAGGGAGGCCAGAGAAACAGCAGCAGGCCTGGTGAGAATGGAGGGGCTGCAGGAACAGGGCCGTGTGGCCACAGCCAAGGCTATGGCCAGAGCCGAGGCGGTGGGGAAACAGACTCAGGGGTTGCAGGCTGCTGGACAGGGCAGCCAGGGACAGAGAGGGAGGGGGTGTTGCCAGGGGGGAAAGACTTGGTGTGGCACAAAGTACTGGGAACTCTCCTAGCCATGTCACAACCCCAAAAAAGGTTGAGAATCCCTGCTCTAAAAAGTCACAGAACTGGGGCTGAGTTAATCAGGCAAAGTGAAAGGTTTTTCTTACCCTCCCTCCCCTTTATCCTTCAGCTCTCTTACACCTTCCACAACTACAAGGCTGGAGTTCGTCACATCTTTTTCCAACACGGAGGACAGGACACCCAGTTCTGGGCAGGCTGGTATGGGTGCAGAGTGACAAACAGCAGCATCACTGTTGAGCCAGGGACCTCACCACAGAGAGGCAATGGGGAAGACTCGGCCTCTGGGCCCTCATAGCTCTTGAATTACTGCAGGTTACCTCTTCCCTTCGGACTTGGACTGATGTCAATTTCTTTGCTGTCTCTGACTTCCCTGTGACTATATTTTCATATCCTGGCTGGCGTATGACAAGAAAACATCCTCTGAAATGACTGTCTTCCCTAGAACTTCATATTAAGCTTGTACCCTCATGCATCTCGCACCAAGGACATCGGATAGGCCAAGCAGGCAGGTGTCTTTCCTACAGCAGGGAGTGTGCTCTGTGGCTGCTGACTGTCAGTTAAGGAAGCTGCATCTTCTATGATGCACGGCCTTAGCTGCAGCACCGGAGCAGAGTAGCCTATGATCAAATGGAGCCCCCTCCCCCCCAAAACTGTTTAAAGGAGACTTTCAGAAAGGTGGAAGTAGGAAAATGGGGTTTGTGTATTTATATAAGCTAGCTGGCAGGTGTAAATATCCAAAGAGCTTGCGGCAGGTGGGTGGGATGTAAGAGGCTAACGGAAGGCAGAATAGGCAGGACTGGCTGCTGCTTCGACTGTATCTTGACTGAGAAGCAAATGGGGAAGCGCCTGATTCATACTAAACATAAAATACAATAAACCCGCTGGTAGTGAGGGAGACCTGGAATGGCTGTGGTCCTTGAAGGGACTCGCGGGGGACCACACTGGAATAGGGATCTTTAGTGTTGTTTTCCCTACTTTGTCAGGATTTTCAAGTGTTTATTGGACACTTTGCTATGGGGCGGGAGCTCTCGCCCTAGTTTAGAGCTCTTTGAATCTTTCCAGAGCTTTACTTCTCCCTGCTCATTGGTGCTAAAGTTAGAGATGTAAACAAGTTCTAAACAGTCTGAATTAAAATGCTTTTGACATAAACAAGTTCTGAACAGTCAATTAAAATGCTTTCTTGGTATCTTCCATCAAACAGCAAGGTTCTCCAGGCAACCTCTGAAGTCTCACCTTGTACAGACTTAACTGAAAAACCACAGTAAGTTTCCAAATTATTTACCTAGACACTGCTCTCAGGAAAGTCAGTGGTAATAGGTTTGAGCAACTTTGGCGGGTTTTTGAGAAACCCTGCCTCCAGCAACTCTTGTAGGCGCACAAACAAGGAACCGACTCCAGCTCTCCCCTAAGCTTGTGGAGAAATAGCACTGCACATCAACTACCCGCCACCACTGGGGTGCTAGGAAAGGCAGGAGATGGGCTTAGACTACAGGGACAAGGCATCTGCCTATTGTTTCCGCTTCAGGATGGAACGAGAGCGCCCATGGAGGGGCAGGAGGCTGGTGCTGCACTACCTTTGCCATGGGAATCACTCTCCCTGAGTCGAGGCAGCTCTCCACAGGAGCACGTGACAATAGGATGCCCAGTACCTTGTGCATATGGCCCTAGTTCCTGGGGATCCACGTGATCCGAGAGCTTGACCCAGATCCCGCTCCCTCTCCCCATGGAAGTGTATGTGTAGAGGGGAGACAAGAATATGTGACCAAGTTCTCAGACCAGAATAGTCGGTGTATCTGCCACACAGGGGGAGGTGGCCTTTGACAGAGTTGAGGCTAGCTCCGTGATGGTAGAACTCACTCAGTATTTACTGACAACTCAACAGATCACTCACTCACAGTGGACACACATTGTACATACGACCTAATTCATCCCTGCTGTAAGCCTAGCGACTTCAGTAGTCGCAGCAGGAATGAACTTGGCCTGCAAGCTTAAGCTTCCAACAGAACATGCAAGTTATTTAACTGGCTGCTCAGATGTGCACAAAATGGACATTCACATACAAGTACCCATGTGCAATTAAGTTGCCCTATTAAGGCTTAAATTGGGCTCATAAAAAGCAAGTGAGAAATACTGCTTCCTACTTGCAGTTTATATTACATCCCTCACTCCTTGCATCTGTGGATTTGCTAACGAACTCTACACACACACACACACACACAGCAAACAGCCTGGTCACATGTAGGAGTCTGTTCTAGCTATAGCAGTAAGAGCACTTTAACCCATAGGCAGCACGACTGTCAGGAGCTGCTCGCTGGACACTAAGTCACACAGGAGGCCAGCTGAAGCAGCACCTGTTCACAAGGTAAGTTGTGTCCCACTAGAAGACACTCGAGTCCCCTGGAAGATCTGAGCCTTGGACAAGGTTGAAGGTGATTAGAAGAGGAGGTGGCATCAGGTACCTTTATGAGCTCTTTCTTCTACATAAAGCTGCATCTAGAAGAGAATAAAAGAAGGGATTCAGTAAAGTAATCCTGCAGGGTTACCTGACATACAACAGAGCAAGTCTAAGATCAGGTGCTGTTTTGATTTACCATGTTCCTAGGGGAACTATATTGCAGAGGAAGGAACCCACACTTAATCAGCTGGGTCTTCTCCACATGGAGCCCCAGGGATCTGATTCAATTTGTGTGAGATGGTATACGTTGGTGCTATGGTGCAGCAATGAAAGGAGATTCAATATGGGGATTTAGTCTTGTGCTAGGGCCCAATCTTTCAAGAAGCCTGATTCCTGAGGGGAGTTCTGGATGCTGGGCACATTGCCAAGACATGTTCAGTGCCAGACAGTCAGACGTGATAAGCCAGTCCTCCATAAGGTGGCTGAGCCATGGCCTCTCATACCTCTGACTAGTAAGGAGCAGGGTTGGATCTTCTCTGACTTGCCCAATGGGGACAGCAGTCCTCAATCCCTGTACATGGAGATGATCTGAGCCAGGACTGAACTCCCTGCTTACAGATGCTGCGATAAGAGAGTCAGTGCATCCTGCCACAAACAAGTTTCATACTGTAGGTGAGGCCCTGCCCAGCTTGCCTGGGCTCTGGGCACCCTAACACCAGCCTCCTGGCTCAGCAGAATCAACTGGGCTAAGGAACTTCACAGCAGTCTTACACCATTGCCCTACAGATGATGGCCAGCCATGGAAGACCGATTTCCCTCACCCCCAGAGCGTTGGACTAGACAGACGTAGCTCTTCTGTGTCCCCAGCCAGCCTGGGCTAGCGCACTCTGCTCACCTTTAAGATATCTGAAGTCATGGTCTTCAGGGGGATGAGCCGGGGGTCATGCATGTGTACGTCCTGCTCATCTGCAAGGATCCATGGGAAATCCTGGAGGCAGGAATAGAAGAGGCTTCTTCAGAACAGGGAGGAAATGAACTGCATGCAGATCCCTCTCTTTACTGGGATCCTCAGATGGCTGGAAATGGAAGCTGCTCCCTCAGACCACCTCCTGCACCCCATAACTGCTCCTGCCTTCCCAATCATCAAGTCTATGGTAAAGGAGTAAGAAGAGACTGGGTGGAAGGAGAAAGATCTTCAGAGATCTCTAGACAGCAGAATTCCTGTGGCCTAGTCCTTCCAGGGAACAATACAGTCCCACTGCTGAAAGGGGAATCCAGAGCTGCAGCACCTTAATTCACTTTCATCCTTCTTTACTGTGGAGCTTACCAGACAACCAGCAGACAGAGGCATCACCTACCTTTATCACCTGGATCTTCTCCATGTTTCGCGTGGCAGCCTCCCGTGTATGAACCAAGACAGTGAAGGTGCAGCCTATAAGGAAGGCACCATAATCACATGGTCAGAGATCTGGAAGGTAACAGATCAAGGCATGATCTGGGCAGTGCCAAGACAGAGTTAAGTCCTCTGCATGTTTCATCCACGGCTAGGTAAATACCAAGGCATTTTCTTTTTCGAAAAGAATTAGAATATAGAATCTTAGGGCTGGAAGGGACCTCATGAGGTCATCTAGTCCACCCCCCTGCTAAAAGCAGAACCACTTCCACTAAATCATCCCAGCCAGGGTTTTGTCTAACCGGCCCTTTAATGTGAGAAAGTTTTTCCTAATATCCAACCTCGACCTCCCCAGCTGCAACTTGAAACCATCGCTCCTTGTTCTGTCCTCTGTTACTACTGAGAACAGCCTAGCTCCCTCCTCTTTGGAGCACCTCTTCAAGCAGTTGAACGTTGCTATCAAATCCCCCCATCAGTTTTCTCTTCTGCAGATTAAATAAGCTTAGATCCTTCAGTCTCTCCTCATACATCATGTGCCCCAGCCCCCTAATCATTTTCGTTGCCCTCCGCTGGTCCCTTTCTAATTTGTCCACATCCTTTCTGTAGTGGGGAGCCCAAAACTGGACACAGTACTCCAGATGCGGCCTCACCAGTGCTGAATAGAGGGGAATAATCACATTTCTTGATCTGCTGGCAGCACTCCTACAGATGCAGCCCTATATGCCATTGGCCTTTTTGGCAAGAAGAGCACACTGTTGACTCATATCCAGCTTCCTATCCCCCATAACCCCCAGGTCCTTTTCTACAGAGTTGCTACTTAGCCAATCGGTCCCCAGCCTGTAGCAGTATGTGGGATTTTTCCATCCTAAGTGCAGGACTTTGCACTTGTCCTTGTTGAACTTTATGAGATTTATTTTGGCCCAATGCTCCAATTTGTCAAAGTCTCCCTGAATCCTATCCTTGCCCTCCAGAGGGTCTACCATTCCCCCCAGCTTGGCGTCATCAGTGAATTTACTGAGCGTGCAATCGATCCCATCATCCAGATCATTAATGAAGATGTTAAACAGAACCAGCCGCAGGACCAACCCCAAGGGCACTCCACTCATTACTGGCTGCCATCTAGACATTGAGCCATTGATTAGGAAGGTAACCTGTCATTTTCTCCGCTCTAGCTTTGCTAGTGTTCTCCTTAGCACCACAATTCAGTCTACTCCTTAGTCTCTACCTTCCCCTCTCCTGAAAAACTATTGCTACCTCCAGGCCATTGATGCAACCAGCACAGGGCACTTTTTATAAGATTAAAATTTTGATCAGCACTGGAGCAAAATACTATTCCCTCCCACCTCTTTCCCCCCCCCCCCCACAGCTCTTGGTGCTGCAGCCTGTCTGTCATTTGGCTGCTACTCTCCACCCCAGAGCTGGTCACATTTAAGTGACACTGTACACGTTTAATATGCAAAATGCTCTGGGATCTTTTGGGGATTAAAGCCCCTGTACAAAATTACCTTACTTCCATTTCTGCCTGTCTGAGTGTGTGAGCCCAGCTGTGCAAAGCACACTCTGTCAAGTCCGTCTTTCCTGGACAAATATTATCCAAAGAATCTTACGTAAATCAGGCAAGACTCTCACTGGAGCAGCAGTCAGAGCCTTCCCTATAGCAGGAGGCTTTCAGTCCTACCTGGTGGATTGTTGTCGAGCACAGCATCACACACACTAATCTTCAGGATGAAGGCACGCAGCAGCTGCTCCACATGGGACAGTAGGGAGTCCGAGCTGGGAAGGAGATAGATCATTATGGGAATTCCCTGCCCTACAGGGAGGGGTAGTTGTTCCTGATATCTCTCATAATCAAAAAAAGGGAGAGGGAAGTAGGCACTGATTGCATTGGGCTGACGGGAGCGTACCTTTACCTGATAGAAAGTAGAGGCGGCTGAGTTATCTCAAAGACAAATCTCTCCACTGGATGGTGCTCTTTATCCAGGATTACCACCACCACCTTCTCCACATCATTCTGTAAGCACAGACACACAGTTAGGAGCTCTCTGCTCCCTATCTGTCTCTGATGCGGCCTGTGAATCAGGAACACACTTATCTGCTCTGGCCCCACATCACTTCAGCATTTTCCCAGTGCTTTAGAAAGGCTGTTGTAATGCTCCATGCCCTATCAATTTATTATTGGGCATGAGATCCATGTTGGGGGACTATCCCGAGGACTCGTAGGGAGCTGCAATCCACCAAATAAGACTTTTCCATTTCTAGCTACTCTACTGCATTCCTGGAGAAGGAGTGAGAGACACAACTTGCAGCCATCAGAGGTTTCTGGTCTCCATTGAGGAGCAGACAGAAGGCATACAATAGATACAACTCCCAAACTCAGAGGCAGGGGACAGTTCACACTCACAGCCCAAGTATCTTGGAGTAGTACAGCAATACTGTGCTTCCCCATGCCCAGAGCAAGAAAATTCACAAAGGGAGGGAGTCAGAGCAGCCAAGTTCAAAGAGACATCAGTAAGGCAAGTTTCGCTCCAAAATCTGATTTATGTAAAAATAAGCTTTTAAAAATCCTAAAGCAGACAGATTTAAATACCGAGTTAATGCAAAAAGTGGTGTTGGCAATCCAATCACTGCAGCTTTATAGCTAATGCACAAAGGTGAAAGTGCCTTCTTTTGATCCCCCAAACTGAAAGCAAAGAATAAAAAGGAGACTAAGGCAATGAGCTCTGCACAGCCAGCCCCTGCACCCATGTGGAGCTCAGTGCAGGACTGGGCTTTAAACATGTGTAACTGTGCTTGCATTATTAGCCCCCCTAACTTCCATAAGGCTGCTGCTTACATGAGTAAAATTACTCATGCTTAAGTGTCTCCAGGATGTATAACCCTATTTTTTAAAAGTATTTGTGTTTTAATCTTTTGTAACATACCATAATGAAGTGTGTCTGTCCCTTCCCCTATTTCAACATGATAAAATTAACAGCACCAAACATGAACCCTTGCTGTGGGAAACTGTTTAGGTCACTAACTATATACAGATCTCTGTGCCAAATACAGAAAATATGTCACTTACAAATACCATTTCCACAATATCAGGACAATTTAAAGTCCTCTAACTATTTGTGACCAGAACAGTTGGGGGAGAGGATGGGGAGGTTATGCTCACCACAAGCATCTCCAGCATAGCCTCACCTTCTCTAGCAGTGGCTTCACACAATGCAGTGTGTCCTGGATGTACCGATTCAGCTCCGGGTGACAGGACATCTGTGCAAACAGAATGAGAACACAGTGCTATCTTCTGATCAAATAGCAGAAGGGCTGGTGGGCCCCCAGGGGTTGCTATTGTGAGGAGTATTTCACCAGTAAGATACCAGTTCAAATCCAGCAGAGGTAAGTAGTGCTTGGAAGTTGTTAGCGTCTCATAACTGTGCAGAGGCTTATGGGAAATTAGTCTAGTGGTGTCCAAGCCTAACAAGTGTGCATCTCAAAACGGGTCTTCCTTCGAGACAGTCCTCCCAAGCCAGGATTACAGCACATTGGTGAGGGAACTTTGTACTGCTGCTGCCCGTGATCTCTCTGTTCTGTGCATAAGTGTAACACTTCCGACTCCAGCACTGTTTATTCATCCCCTTTCAGTGCCACTAAAGTCACTTTCAAAGTAATTAAGGGTTTGTGTTTGTTCAAATATAAACACTGGAAAAAATTGAGGTATGCCCCAGCCAGAACAAATTAACCCCTAATATCTTGCTCATGGCCACAAAAACCTAGCATTCCCTTGAGTCTGAGCAATAATAATAATAATGCCACCTAACTTATATAGCATTTTGAACATGCTCCCCACTTAACTGTGTGTTTCATCATAGCCATAGAACTACAGAAGAGTCCTCTACCTGGACTGGTACATTGTATTTTTTCCTCTTCTGAAAAATCCCAATGGGGTAAACTTCTCTGACATAAAGGATGAGGTGAACTGCCACTTCTAGAAACTCTGAAAGAACATCTGCAACGACTGGAGAATAAAATGGAGATGGTGAAGCAAAGCAGGTAAAACAAAAGAAGCATAGAAAATATTTCATGGCTGCAGGAATCTGCTAGCTAACCACAGCTCATGATTATCATCTCATCTTTATACTGTTTGTTTTTAGAAACTAAAGTGAAGGTCCTCTCAAAGTGTTTTACCCTTGAGATCACTGTACTCGCCACTGAGATGTAACCACCTCTGGGGTGCGATGCACCAGCTATTTAACACCACAGAAATACAACATAACCATTTGACAGGAAGGAAAGAAGAATCCTGCATCCAATTGAAAGTGCAGGTGAACTGGAAGAAGGCAGGATTTAACTATACATCCATGTACAAATATTATCATTATGCAAGTTGACCAGGATTATAAATTCTCCTTACAATTCCCCTTCCAAGTAATGATCAGAGCTACCCCTGCTTAGTTTGTGAGCTCAAAAAGTCATAAAAACAGGACAGTGTAGCAGTCAAATAACGCCTAACCTGCAATACGAAAGCCTACCAGCAAGGCATAAACATCCCCTTTTCCCTGTACACGATTTACTCCATTGGCAGCAGTAGCTGCAAACTGGGGTAGAAGAATACCACCCCAAGGCAGAGCCAGTTCTACCTCTGCAACAGTTATACAACTCTCCATGCCAGCACAAAGCATCACAAGTATCTGAAGAGCAGCATGCTGAAAAGCAGCACTACCTTGTCCAAAATTGAGATCCTGCCGGGTGAGAGTGGTCATCTTTCCAGGAACCTGAGAAGAAATTGGGAGATGAGTTTTTCCCCTCTATTCCGAGTTTATGGAGCCATTCCCACTCCTCTTTACTGCCACAATGATAGCAAAATACCACACTAACTGTTCACATACACACTAATTGCTATTACACAAACCAACAAAGGGTCCCGATTTTCAAAGGCCCCATAGCTCCCACCAGCTTGAACTGCCACTGAGGTTGCTCACAGATACTGTCTCAGGAGCCCAGTTAAAGGGACAGTGAGTTACAAATGATAATTTTGCACAGGAAGACATCCATCCTTATGTTCTTGGTAACCCTTCAGATTGTAAATTTGAATTTGGTCAATCATTTCTGTTCTTTGTAGGGGTGGTTTTTGTTTGTTACTATTTCAGGATGTTTTTTTGTTTGGATTTTTTTTGTTTGGTTGGTTGGGGTATTTTTGCCCATTTGCCTGGCTCTGGGCAAGGAAGAGAAGCTAGTCACTTTCACAGTTGTTTGTCTATTTCACTTTCTTGTTCTCCTGTCCTAACAAAATGCAACCCTGTGTTGAGTTGCAAACTTTGCAGAGGAAGCATTAAAGCCAAACAACAAAATTTCATTGACATGATTAAAAGTGTTTTAATAAACCTAACAAAAAATGTTTTAAGGTTTAAAAATACACCCCACCCCCCCTCCACCCCCACCCCCGGCATATGAGGAATTTATATGACCTCTGTTACACAATAGCTGAGCACCTCACAATTGTTAACTTATATATTTTCACAACACTCCATGAGGTAGGGAAGTGCCATAATCTGGGGAATTGAGGCACAGAGACAAAAGCCAAGAAATCTAAGGTATTTAGGCACTGCTGCATTTACCAGTGCTCAACTGATTTAGAAACCTAAATCGTTTCCAAAAGAAACTTAGGCATTTAAAAATCTAAAGTCCACTGAGCCACCAATATCTAAATACCTTTAAAAATCTAGGACTAAGGACTTGTCCAAGGACATGTAAGAAGTCTGGGGCAGAACAGAGACTTACACCCAGATTTCCAAAGTCTCACGCTAGCACCCTCACCCTTAGACTATCCTTCCTCTTACACAGCTACCGTGTGGATGCATCCACAGTAAGATGCCCACACCCAGCTGAGTACAGCTCAGGACAAGACCACGATTTGTTTATTCCTAAATTCCAGGACAGCAACCAACTCTCCCCACCCAAGCAAAAAGTTTATTAGGGTGAGGGCAGAGGGCCAGGGGTCTGACCCACTGAAGTCAGTAGGAGTCCTTCCAGCCACAGCCCCACCTGTGCACCGGGATTATAACAGATGGAGGAAGTACCAATCTGCTTGGCCCAATGCAGGGCTCTGGGAAATGGGTTTGGCTGGTCCCCATGGAATGAGGTTGTGCGCTCTTAACGATGCCACCTGGAAAGTGGCGACAACCGCAGCATCTTGTCTATGCGGACGTTACTTATCTTGCTACCACCACATTTAAAAACAAAACATTTTCAGGGCCGTTGGCTTTGGCCGCCAGCCAGGATTCGGCCACCGGTGGCCGCCACGTGTAAATCCACCCGTGCTCCCCCTCTCCCCGGCGATGGTCCAGCGCTCGCGGCACGAGCCCAGCCAGAGGGCTGCTTTGCCCACCGCCTGCACGGCACCGACCTCGCCACCTGCGAGCTCGGGGGACTCTGCCAGCCTCGGGGAACAGGGTCTCGCGGGGCCCGTCTAATTTCGGAGCATGCTCAGGAGCACTCCGATCCCAGCCCCCGCCAACCACGGCGGGGCCCGCTCGGGATCTCCGCCAGTACCGAGCGCAGCGCTTTCCTCCCCCGGCCACTTACCGTAGAGCAGCGCAGCGGCTACTCCCCGGTTACCTGCCTGCGACTGGGTGTCCGCCCGGCGCAGCCCTTTGACGTACACGTACTTCGTCTGCCGCCTGCTGCCTTCCGCGGGGTCCTAGCGCCCGAGCATCCACACCAGGCGTCCCAGCTACACTCAGCTGCTTATATTATGCAGTGGAGCGCAGCACCAAGGCCTGAGGTGAGCCAGGGCCACTGCTGAGCTGAGTGGGTCACCAATGAAGGAGGCTGATCCTGAGCCCAGTTAAACAGTGTCCCTTCCTCTTATGATAAAGGGTCCTCCGGAGTGTGTGTCAAAGCCAATGGGAGCCTGTCAAGGGGCTTTGAAGCAGGGGATCCCACTGTGAGGTTCAAAATCACATTAAAAACAACACATCCCAGAGCTCTTTCATGAGTAACATGCTCAGAACTGCGTTTCCCATAATATATCTCTCTTAATCCCTGGAAAAATCATGGAACCGGTCCTTAAAGAATCCATCCTGAAACTCTTGGAGGAAAATAGAGTGATCAGGAAAAGTCAGCATGGATTCACCAAGGGCAAATTGTGCTTGACCAACCTGATTTCCTTCTATGATAAGATGACTGGATTTGTGGATGTGGGAAGAGCCATTGGTGTGGTATACCTTGACTTTAGCAAGGCTTTTGGTACGGTTTCCCACAGCATTCTTGTCGGCAAGTTAAGGAAGTATGGGTTGGATGAGTGTACCCTAAGGTGGATAGAAAACTGGCTAGATTAACGGGCTCAGTGGGTAGGAATCAATGGCTCAATGTCTAGTTGGCAACCAGTAACTAGAGCCGGTTCTGTTCAACATCTTCATTAATGATCTCGATGATAGGATAGACTGCATGCTTAATAAGTTCACGGATGACACCAAGCTGGGGGGAATGGTAGACACGCTGGAGGGCAGGGACAGGATCCAGGGAGACTTGGAAAAATTGGAAAACTGGGCCAAAAGAAACCTCATGAGGTTCAACAAGGACAAGTGCAAAGTCCTGCACTTAGAACGGAAAAATCCCATGCACTGCTACAGGCTGGGGACCGATCGGCTAAGTAACAGCACTGTAGAAAAGGACCTGGGGGTTATGGTGGACGGGAAGATGGATATGAGCCAACGTGTGCCCTTGTGTCAAAAAGGCCAATGGCATATTAGGCTGCATCAGTAGGAGTGTTGCCAGCAGATCGAGGGATATGATAATCCCCCTCTATTCGACACTGGTCAGGCCACATCTGGAATACTGTGTCCAGTTTTGGACTCCCCACTACAGAAAGGATCTGGACAAATTAGAAAGAGTACAGCAGAGGGCAGCAAAAATGATTAGGGGGCTGGGGCACATGACTTACAAGGAAAGACTGAAGGAACTAGGCTTATTTAATCTATAGAAGAGAAGACTGAGGGGAGATTTGATAGCAACCTTCAACTACTTGTAGGGGTGCTCCAAAGAGGAGGGAGCGAGGCTGTTCTCGGTGGTAACAGAGGACAGAGCTAGGCGCAATGGTTTCAAATTACAGCTGGGGAGGTCAAGGTTGGATTTTAGGAAAAACTTTCTCACTAGGAGGGTGGTGAAGCATTGGAATGGGTTACCTAGGGAGGTGGCGGAATCTCCATCTTTGGAGATATTTAAGGTCTGGTTAGACAAAATCCTGGCTGGGGTGATTTAGGGGGGAGTGATCCTGCTTCTAGCAGGGGTTGGACTAGATGACCTCGTGAGGTCCCTTCCAGCCCTATGATTCTATGATTTACAGGTCAGGAAATGAGGCATGAAGTTAAGTGACTTGATCAAGGTGTTTCATGACTTCCTCTCAGATTTTTTCCACAGTTACTTTTACTCATAGTTGTACACTGTACAGACATGTAATGCTCAAAGAAGTGGCTATAGCTGGAATGTAGGGCCTAATCCTGCAAGCCATTATTCACACAAATATTCCCATTGATTGCTCTAAGAATTACTCCTGGTGGTAATAAGACAACAGAGTCTTGTGGCACTTTTAAAGACTAACAGATTTATTAATCGCATGAGCTTTCGTGGGAGAAAATCCCACTTCGTCAGACGCTGGTAATAGTAATTAGTAGGAGTAAAGTTTACATGTATGTGTGTTCTCACATTACATAAGAAAATATAGTAACAGCATTTCAGCTTTGTCTTAGAATTGTAGAACCATAGGTTTTGAAGTGATTGTGAGAGTCATCTAGTCAGGGTAATCCCCTGCCAAGATGCGGGATTTGCTGTGTCTAAAACCAACCAAGACAGATGATGATCTGCTCTCCTTTGGAAAAACCTCCCTCTTAGAGGGATATTTTGAGATCAAATTTGGCCCCCAATTTTGCTTCTTTCTAAGTCAATTGTACAGATCTCAAGCTAGTTTGAAGAAAGACTATAACCAACAGAAATGTCTCCATTAATTGTTATTAATTCCATGTTTTTGTTTTTTTTAAAAACCACAAGAAAATATTGCCTTTGGAGTTTCCAGCACACTTGGCATCTTTACACCACTGCTTGACAGTCAGAAAGCAAAATTCTCTCTATACACATAATATATAAAGACAGACTGTCTTCAGTGATTTCTTTCATTGTCCAAATGTAGATACTATTTTTTTTAAAAAGGTTACTTTTTTTTCAGATTCTGTCATTCTTATCATTATGATTAGCTCCAGCGGGGAAAGCCATGTTAGTCTGTATGTAGCAAAAACAATGCAAGTCCTGTGGCACCTTAAAGACTACTAAATTTGTTAGTCTTTAAGGTGCCAGGGGACTTTTGTTATTATTCTCATTATTATCTAAGGTAATATGAGTAACACAGGTATGGAGAATTAAAAATTACACACACGCACACACACACAATATGAATTTTGATACCACAGAGTCCAATTAGCCTAGATGAGAAGCAGGATGATCCAATGGTTAGAGTAGCAGCCTAGGTGCTACACTAGCACAGTTGAATCGCAGTAGTTATGCAGCTGTAGCATCTGTAGTGTAGACATACTCAGACTCTGTGCCTCAGTTTCCCATCTGTAAAATGGGCATAATAGCACTTCCCTACCTCACAGTGGTGTTATGAGAATAAAATTGTTAAAGTCTGTGAGATGCTTAGATACAATCATGCATAAGTACCTTAGCTAGATTGATTGTCAGGAACTTCTACCTCAGTCAGTCATCCCGCCTTCTGAATTTTTCCTACCATATTTAGTTTGACAGGGGATCATTAGATTGCAGATTCACTTTAAATTTCATGTAGTCTATGTTTGTGCACTGGATGCTTTCACCACAGCACTGATAGTGCAGGATTCTAGGAGGAAAGCTAAATCTAGTGGGAGTTTTCTGTTGCCATTTGAAAATGTGTGCATTGTGGGAGAAAGCACCGGCAAGATTCAGATTCCTTTGCAATAGGCCTCTCTGCCACAAGTTTCAGATTCTGCACACCAAGCTTCAGCCCTCACAGGACGCATATTGGGCCCGATCCTGCTTCTAGAGAGTCCAATAGCAAAAACAGCTCCTGATTTTAATGGGATTAGAACAGAGCCCTTTGAAATAAATGAATGCGAAAACCAGCTGTGCGCTCAACATTATGGCTAAGATTTGAGTCACCAAACCAATTAGAACATTACAAGTTAGGATTGCCACACAAGCCAGGTGTAATTTCTTTTGCGGTGCCACCCAGATCCCATAAGTCCTGTGAGTAATTCTAAAGAAGTCAGCAGGACCACTTCCTTGAGAAAGGAATAGTCATAAATAAGGAGAGCAGGACCACCTTGGACTCTCTGAATGTATTTACATTATCTTCAGTTCCAAAGGGGCAGCCGTGTTAGTCTAGTTCAGCAAAACAAACGAGTCCTGTGACACTTCTAAAGACTAACAGATTTATTTATACATGTATTTATGCTTTGATTTGCTGTAACAGTCTGACCTGATCCTATGACTTACACTTCCCTGCATTTATTTTTCCTTCCATTCTGTAAGTTCTCCATCTTCAAGCTCTGATGAAGTGGGATTTTCTCCCACAAAAGCTCATGTGATAAATAAATTTATTAATCCTTGTTTTATTGTCAACGGTAGAGCTCTGGTAAATTCCCTGAATGGGACATGCTGAAACAGATCGTATTAAACTACATGATAGGTGGGTAGGTAGGTATCTTGTCTCTGGGAAGAGATCGGTGGGCTAAGAATTGTGACAAGAAGCTGAGACTGACTGGCTGATTGATAGATGTTTTACATAGCCAGAAATAAATACTGTGGAGCGAAGCAGGAGGAGACGGGGAGACAACTGAACCGCCGGCCCTCTCCTGGGAATTAAAGCGCTGCGTGTGAGAAGCAGAGAGAGGGACGTGAAACCCCAGGTGTGTCGTGTACTTGAAGAACAAGTGGACTCTTCTTTTTCCTGCTGACCCAGCCACTCTCTCGGAAGATGTCCCCGGATCAGGATCTTGGGAAGGGGCTCTTTTCTCCACCTTTTATTCCGCCCTCTCCAGTACGTGTGTCGGGGAAGGCTCTCGGTCCCGTTTGACAGTAATGGAGACTGATCTCTTTGGGGACCGAGCCCGGGCTGGCGGACGCTGGGCAGACGCTGCACCAGCTGAGCGAGCCGAGCTCTCTTTGTGCCTGGCGCTCATCACGCCCTTCCCGCACCTGTACTCCGGATTGGCTGGCGCGGGTGTGCACGGGGGTGGCAGCAGAGCCCCAGGCCGGGGGCGGCCCCCGGTAGCAGCAGGCAGGTGAGGCGCGGTCGCTATGGGGCCCGGGGCCGCCCACCCTCCCCCGATTCCTCCGAGGGGTAGAAACTTCAGCCTGGCATCAACTTGTCCCCGGGGCTCCTCCCTTTGTCTCCTGCCTTTGTTCTCCTCTCTGGGGACAGGCTTTGGGAGCAGCCCTGCGGAGGCGCGCTTGGGCTCGGGAGCGCGCCTTCTCCCTTTCCTCCTATTGCAATACTAGCCCTTCTGTACCCCCACCCCAATGCTAGTACCTCCCCCCGATCTCCCTCCGCCGGGCTGCCCAGCCTACGCACATTCCCCCACTGCCGTCTCCTCCCCTTGGCGGTGCGCACAGCCCCCTCCTTCCCGAGCCGGGCGGATCGGCGGCTCCCTGCCCTCCCAGCTGACTCCAGAGCCGAGGAGCTGCGGACAGGTAGGCACTGCCAGCCAGTCTCCTCCCTGCACCCCTGACTTTGCAGCTGGGCTCAGGCCATTCCGGGAGGGGGCAAGCAAGGGACGGATTCCTGCTGGGGACCCCCTTTTCCTCTTCCCTCTGCCCAGCCATCCCCCAGGGTGCAGTGGGGTGCTGGGGGGTCGACTCCGAGGCTGTGAATGAATGACTGAGCCATGGTGGGAGCAGAAACATCTCAACTTCCTAAGGATGCCGCTGCTCCCCGTCCCTCGTGGCTGGCTGGGTCTTGCGCAGCTGGGCACCTTCTCCCTCTCTTTCTGCTCAGAGCCCCACCTTCAGAGGAGACACATGCCCCTTACACACCCCCACACCTGGGCCGATCCCACTTTCCCATGCCACTCTGCATCCTGATCTTGGGTGTATTTCACCTTTGCTGATTTCAATTGCAGCTATTGATTCTTGGGAAGTGGGTGGGTGGGGGGGGGGTTTTATATCCTATACCTGGTTACAGTTGGGTGGGGGGAGCTATTGCTGATCCCATGTTCTGGCTGGTGCCAGTCTAAAGTCACTTTTAGCCAACAATGGCAAAGCCAGGAGGTAGCCAGCCAGACTTCAGCTTTCATTGTTATTACATTATCCTTCTCATTACTTGCATTGTTTGATGTGTTATTCTACCTCTCTGCCTGATTTCCCCCCCCCCCTCCCCCCGTATTATTGCTTCTAGTCACTGTGATTGCTGGAAATGCTGATATCAGGAGGCGGTTTAATCCATTAAAAGGCACCTCAGGCACTATCTGTTCAAATTCTGGTCTCTCGTACACATGCACAAGGGTTTATGAGTTATTTTATTACTTATTTGAGGCCCATTGCAAACAGGATTCATTTTTCTGCTGTGGCTGGTAACTGAGTCATACAGTAACGTATAACTATCATCTACATGACAGAGACCAGCTATGTTTCTTAATGCATAGCATTAAGGGTGGCAAGGGTGGCAAGTAAGAACCAGAGACATTTATAGAGCACCCTACTGTTTAGGTCTTGCTGGCTAGCTATCTTAGCTGGTATAGGTCTTTGGAGAGTGGACCATGTTTACTGGAGTCAGGCCTTATGATTAATCCTCCACTCATCCTCTTCTCCATTCATGCTGAGAATCAGACACAGTTGCTCTTCCCTTGCAACTGAAATCTTACTTACTTTGGATACTATTAGATCCTGGTACTACATTCACTTTGTCTTCCTGATTTTACTAGTTTTTGCTTTCCATCCTTTATTTTCCTCCATTCACTTGTCCAGCTCCTTTTGCACCTTAGATTAGCCACACTGTCCCATTGATCCTAGAACTAGAAGTCTCCTCAGCTTGCACTTGCTTCATTGTGAAAAGTTACCAAGATGGAAAGCTTGTTTCCCTGGGTTTTTTTTTATTAAGATAATAATTGTATTCACACACACATCTTTGTTTCCTGAGTGTGCTCTAATCTTCTGCTGGTGAACGTAGGGTTGTGATTCTGAATTAAATGAATTTGGCATCAGCGAATGACTTATTGGATCTGGTAATTCAGCATATAAAATTTATTTGACATTTATCCAATTCATACCTGAAGTCTCCCAACCACATAGCATTTGGATGGAAATTGGTTGGTATTTTCATTACATTTCCCTTTATAAAACTATGCATTTCTCTTAGGACCTCTCATTTTAAAAAATCAAAACAATCACACCAAGAATCTCTTTGGTATCTTGCTCTAAATGAATTGATATATGGGGAAAAAGTTACCTCCTGAAATTATCAATCATATTGGGCCAAATTGCACCCCTTTTCCCCAGTGTAACTCCACTGGGTGTTTTTTTTTTTTTTATCGTTTGGCTGCCTGCTTTTGAATGGAGCTCACAGTGTCCTTTCCTATTGATCATCCCCCATTTGTCACTCTGCTTTGTGCATTAAATTAGAGCTTCTTCAATGCAGTGGTGACAGCAAGTGACTATATCTTGGATGCTAATCTCAGACTCATTGCTGTTTTAATCTCATTATTGGGAAGAGGAGACCCTATTTGATAGCAGGTCACAAATCTCTCACCAACGCTGGCTGTGTCAGCTGCTTTGTGGAGTCCCAGGGGGAAAACTTAGCAGAGGGTACTGCATATTCATCCAGGTGTCCCTCTTCCATTTCCATACAGCATCCTATCAGTCTGTTCCTCCCTAGGATATTGGAGGCCCAGCCCTGCAACCCTCTTGCTTCTTGTGAGTGCCACAGTTCCACTGAAGTCAAGCGGGCTACTCCCATGAGTAAGAGCTATTCCCAAAAGTACAGGTTACAGGATTGAGGAAGGCAAGATCCATCTCTTGGGGAAAAGGAGAGCACTGCAAAGTGTCCAACATCTCACAGAGCCCAAGTGTAATCCTGGAGGCTAGTGGTGAAATGATGCCAAACCTCTACTGTGTGAGAGCCACTGAAGATGAGATTTCTTTAGTAGCATTACACATATGAAACAGCATCTCTCATCAGGTCCCTGGAGGGCAGCATGTGGAGAGCTACCTGGAGCTGGCTGCTAGAGAGACAGCATGACCTCATGGTTGGGTCAGGAGACAAGACTCTATTCCCAGCTCTCCCACTGACCTGCTCTGGGTAGCCACTAAAGCCAACCTTTTCCAGTGGTCACTGATTTTCAGGGCTCAGGTTGAGACACGCTGGGTCTGATCTGCAGAGGGGATGAGACAATCACAACCTCAGCAGGAGCTGTGGATGTGCAGAACCCTAGAGGCCTGATTTGCCATGATCTGCACCTTGGGCAGTCATTCATGCCAGTGCAGAGTAAACCCAATGTGGGTGTAAAACCTTGCCAGATTGTATGCTCCCTTTGCACAGAGGTTAGTGATGTCCCAGTGGAGAACCAGGCCCCTTTACGATGCCTTGGATTGAGAATGCAAAAGGGAAGTATCCAGAATTAAGTGGCATTTTTGAAAACATGGACTTTATTTTCTCTGTGCCTCTCTCCACCCATTAATAAAATAGGGGTAACCCTAAGGAGCTGCCTCTCAAGTGCATTGCACTGCTAATATCTGTAAAGCATGCTAAGATCCCTAGGGAAAAGGAGCCATGGCAGTGCAAAGCATTTACATTAGACCAGTGGTTCTCAACCACTGTGTCGGGACAGAAAAGTGTGTCACGAAGAGCCAGGCGGTGTGTCACAGAAAATTGGCAGCTCAGCCAGGGCCCTTCCTGGGGGGGAGGGGGGCAAATGGGGTGATCGTCCTGGGCTCCACGGTTACGTGGGCCCCGTGATGTCCCGCTCCCGGCGGAGCAGTGTGGGGCCCGCACAATGCAGCCCCCTCTCCCTCCACGGCCATACTTCCTCCGGCTCTGGGCCAGGACTGCTATGCCTGGCCCCTGGCCCAGCCCTCCCCGACCCCAGGGCAGAGCAGGCAGGCCCAGGGGCAGAGCATGTGTGTGGGGTCCAGCCTCTGGGCCGGCCTGCCCCACACGCTGCATGCAGCTGGCTCCCCGCCTGTGGTCTCAGCCTCCTGGGCTGGTGCGAGGGCTGGAGCCAGCTCCCCCTGCTGGCGGCGTCAGCCTCCCAGGTCCAGGCTGGAGCTGGCTCCCTCTGCTGGAAGCCTCGACCTCCGGGGCCGGAGCCAACTCCCACTCCCCCCACCGACAGCCTTGGCCTCCTGGGCCGGTGCCGGGGCCAGCTCCCCCGCCGGTGGCCTTGGCCGCTGGGGCTGGCTCCCTGTGGGGCGGAGTGAGCCAGTGGTCCTACCACGCTCCCCAGCAGCCTGGGGGGGGGGGGGGGTCGGGACCCAGGGCCCCGCTCCCCCCAAGGGATGGCCCTGAGTTCAGCTTGGAGCCAGCTTGGGGCTCCTGCCACCTGTTGCTCCTTGCTGCCCTCAACAGCCCACTCCTGCTGCACAACACAGGCAGCGGCTAGGGCCAGATGAGTAAAGGAACTTAGGGGCTGCAACCCAGAGATCCTGGGCTTGGGGGGGGGGCACCACCTGCCCCACACAAATATACCCAGCCCCAGCAAGCCAGACCACCAGGGCACCAGCCTGTGCTAGCTTGACTCAGCCTCCACCCAAGTCCTGGAGTGCTGCATCCTCCAGAGCACCGCAGCCTCTGAAGCGCTCCCAGCTCAAGCGACACTGCCTCCAGCAGATTGTAGTGTGTCACGCAGGGGAGCATCATCTGTCAGGTGTGTCGCAACGGAAAAAAGGTTGAGAACCACTGCATTAGACAATGTGAGTCAGGCAGCAGGGACAGACCATCTAGCCTCAGCAGGAGGCTGCATAGTGGCAGGCGAAAGTTTAGGTGTTACTGAGTACAATGCAGGTAACCTTGACACAGGACCAGCATAGAATCATAGAAACTGGAAGGGACCATGAGAGGTCATCGAGTCCAGTCCCTGCACTCATGGCAGGACCAAGTACCTTCTCAAGCCATCCCTGGCAGGGGTTTGTCTAACCTGCTCTTAAAAACTTCCAATGATGGAAATTCTACAACCTGCCGAGGCAACTTATTCCAGTGGTTAATCACCCTGACCGTTAGGAATTCTTTCCTAATGTCCAATCTAAACCTCCCTTGCTTTAATTTAAGCCCATTGCATGTATGTTCCTGTTTGCCTAGGGCAGCAACATTCCTAAAGCCCATCCAGTTTTGTGTTAGAGTCACAGACCTTCCACAATCACAATATGGGCCAAACTCAGCCCTCCTGTAAATGGGCTCAATTTTCCATGAGCCCAAGGGGAGCTGTGAGCACTCACAGCATTGCTAAATTTGGCCTTCTGACTTAGGGTAACAGGTTTTGCAGTAGCTGTAAAATGCCACACTGAGTTAAAGAATGATAGAGTGAGAAAGATGGTTCTAACTAATAGAAGGTGCAGAGGAGAAGGCTCTTTCACCGAATTTAGTGAATAGGGACAAGGAGGAGCCCAGGGGTGAACAAATAAAGGGAGCAGGGTGGGGCTTGGAGAGAGGAGCGAGGAATGCTGGGCAAGTCCCTGGACTGTTTGAGAAAGGAGGGGGCAGTTTTAAAGTGGATCCTGGAAAGCATGGAGCCATGGGAGCTGTTTCTTTGTCTGCATGAGCTATTTCTGAAAGAGGGTGCTTGGGCTGACAGCTCTGGCAGAAAGCTCTTTACAAAATGGGTGATTGGAATGTGCAAGAAGTGCTCAAAGCCAGGGATGGGTGTGAGGTGGTATTTGCAATGAATGCATAGAGGTTGGGGATCCTTGTGAAGTAGTGGGGGCCCTGGTTCCTGGAAACATGTGGTTCTCTCTGCCAACTGTATATGAAGTTGCCCAGTACATGCCTCCAGAAATAGAAAAACAGATGGAGAGAGCCCCAGGAGGGAAGAGGAAACTCATTTATCTGCACAATGCCCTTCTCCTGACTCCAGCCCATTCACTGTATGTCTGCTAGCCTAGAGCTTACCAATTCTAGCCGCCTCCAGGCCCTTCACAGACCATCCATCACCCCATGGATCCTTATTTACAGTGAGCCCTCCCTGGTATGGGAGAATGGGATTTGTTGTCCGTCAAGTCTGCCATGCGCACACACGTGGACGTTGACAAGAAACACGTGTGTAGGTATACGTACATTTGGTCTATCTTTGCAGCTTATGTTCCTCTGTCTGGAGTGCAGGGAGAGCCGTGCACTGTGGGAGTCCCACAGTGAGTCAAATTCATAAACGCCAGGGATAAATGTGGCCCAGAGTTTCTGTTCAATCCATTTTGATTCAGCCCTGGAGGCACAAGCTGGTTCCTCTGTGCTGTCTGGCTCTCAAGAGTCCGGATGTTCTTTGTTCATGGACTCAGAGCTCCCTCCTGTTTCCTTTCTCCACTCCACTGCATCCCCACTTCTCCAGATCTGGAGTGGGAGGAAAGAGCGTTAGATATTTGAATGAATTTGGTGTTGGTCTGATATCTTTGCTTTTATCCACACAGGAAAGTGAGAACAAACAACATCAGGGCAACTTCTCCCCACAACTGCTCCTCCAACATGCCCCAAGGAACCACATTTAGGTTGGGGCTGGGAGTTGGCTGCAATTTCAGGGGCACAATAAGTCCTTGGTGTCTCTGTAGTGACTGCAAATGAGAGAGCCCATTGGTGGTTTTTGTGTTTAGAGATGTCTGTCCATAGGGAAACAGGGCACAACTTGTGTCCTGCATCGAGTCACCAGAGAGCAAGTGTGAAAAATCTGGGCCCTTTCTTGGGAGGGGGGAGTAGAGTTACTTGTATAAGACAGCCCCTAATGTCGGGATGGTCCCAGTAATATCAGGATGGCTGGTTACACTAGGCCTATATAAGCTACTGAACTGCCACTGCTGCTCCAGCCTGGATTCAAACCGGTGATCTAGAAGTGGAAGAATCTATATTCCATTAATAATGCCCAAACTGTCCTGTCTTCAGGGAAAGTAGTTTTAGGACCTGTAAAAGGCTTGGTGGTGTTTGCTTGGGACATTTCATGGTATTAGCAGGTGTTGATTCTGCTGGGAATGTTAAGTAGTCCTGCTGACTCACTGAGATGGGTAACCCATCACCCTGATTGGATAGATGTGAGGCAAGGTTGCTCTCTAGAGAATGATGATCTAGGGTGTGGGCCGAGCAGCTCTGAGGGAGAAACCCTGGGAGCCATCAAGCCTTGGGGGAACTATATAATGATTGTCGATTTAATCAGGTCCCAGGAAGGGGCTGAATTTTTGTCTCTACACTGTGTGTAACTTTATTTCCAAGCGGAAGGCATCTCCTTGCAGGGCCAAATTCCATTCCCTATGTGAACTCACTGAGGTACATGCAGAATTTAGCCTGCTCTGAAAAGTGCTCAGTGCAAGTGTTACGAAGATGCTGGCTGCTGTCTCTCTGAAATGCACAGCACATAGGACTTTGAGCACCTTGCTTGCACCAGCAGGAGAAAGACTGGAGCTTGGTTTGGAGGGAGGAGGTCAGGAGCCAGGTGGGCTGCTGATGCCAAGAGCAGCAGAAGCAGACCAGAGGGGAAGCAGACTGGTGCCAAAAGCTCATGGGTTTGTGTGTGTAAAGCAAAGGATGGTGCAGATGGGAGGGGATATGTAAGGAAAGATGGTTGGACCCAGGGAGATGGGAAGTAGCTGGTAGCATTATGGCTGGGTGATGCAGAAGAGGCTGCTCTATATGGAGGGGTCCCACATTCACAAGAGGCAGCAGTTCCATTAATTCAGGGCTGCCAGGATTCATGATTTTGTCCTTCGAGCCATACAGGCAGGACAGTAGCGTAAACACTTCTGTGTTCCTCTGATGGCAGGTGCTGTATTACAGGAGTTCTGTGACACACCAACCTCCCCATGTCTTAGCCCCATCTCCCCCACAGCCCCGCAACTGCTCCCCACCCCCCAGCAGTCCTGCATCCTAGCTCTGAAGCCCACATCACCTTCCCCCAGCTTGACTCCGCATCTCTCCCCTTCTCCAGCCCAACTCCACATCTCTTCTCCCCAGCCTGACCCTGCGTCTCTCCCCTTCCCCTGCCAGACCCCGCATCTCTCCCTTTTCCCCACCCATCCCCACATCTCCCCCCTTCCCCCGCATCTCTTCATTTTCCCTGCCCAACCCCATGTCTCTCCCCTTCCCCAGCCCAACCCTGCGTCTTTCCTCTTTCCCCGCCAGACCCCGCATCTCTCCCTTTTCCCCGCCCAGCCGCACGTCTCTCCCCTTCCCCAGCCCAACCCTGCGTCTCTCCCCTTCCCCAGCCCAACCTCGGGCCTCTCCCCTTTCTCCAGCCCCAACCCCACTGTAAAAGACTGCAGCTGGGGGCACTGTTCCCCTTTCCTCTGCTTTTCCTTTTGTGCTGACTCTAGCTGGAGAATTAGATGCTATCTGGAATGAAGGGTTAATGGCTGCAGTGCAGTGATCTGAGGTTTAGCCATTTCTGGCTTAGGTGCTCACTGGGAGCTAGGGTGACTGGACAAACCAATGTTATCAGCTTTGTCTTATATATCTAGCTATATCCTCCCTTGCCTCACCCTGAAAAAAGTGTCCTGATTTTTCACACTTGCTATATGGTCGCCCTACTGCAATCAGGGGGAAATGAATCAGGAATGAAGAGGACTGAGGGGAGGAAATATGTGGGGGTGCCAATCTCTGCACCTCCAAAGATACAGTTTTTGTGACAGCCTCGTATTTAGCTGAGTCCACCAGACATGGTGTCCACCGGTCCTCCTCGGAAACTTTTTTGTGCTCTAAACCAGAAGATAAGGTGAAGAGCTGTGGTTGAAGTCTAGAGGCAGTGTTGTTCATGCTCACCTACAAGAACAACCCCAGCTTCCTCGAGATCAGTGTCCTCGGAGATGATGCTTCACATTGTCCTATCCAAAGAGGTGTCCAGACTTTGGGGAACCAGGAGCTTTAGTGTTACAGGGAATGGAATAATGACATTATGTGTACTAGAAAGCTTGAATAAGTATTCTTAATATGAAAAGATTTTGGTGGAGGTAGGGAATGAAAAGATGTATGCGATCAGGGAAATGAAGTCCATAAATTGATTGTATAATGGTCTGAAGGCCAATCTTAGAACAAAAAATCCAGCACTAAAGAAACCATCTGAGGAACCTGACTACAAAGACAAGTAAATAATATGAATTTGCACTTGCCATTCCATCTAAGGATCTCAAAGAGCTTTCCTGACCTAACAAGCCTCCTGATGTCAGTGACACAGTAGCCCCATTTCACAGGTGGGGAAACTGAGGCAAGGAGCAGTGAAGTGACTTGCCCAAGGCTGTGGAGTGAGTCTTTGGCAGAGCAAGGAACAGAACACAAGAACAGCAGCCTAGCTTCCAGTCTCCTACTCTGAATATGAGACAGCGCTCCTGCCTTTGTCAGTCCAACAGAAATGACGAGTCTGCTGCCTCCTAGCAACCCTTCAGTGGAGCATGTCGAGGGTGTACCTGGACTCTGCTTTGCTTTAGCTTCCCTGGTGCAGAGTTTCTGAGCAGTTGCAAGCACTTCCTGAGCTGCATCGGTCCATTGCTGCCGTACTACAAGGTCACCATCTGCTTCCATTTCTGTTCATCTTGACATCATCATCTCAAGGAAGCCAGCTGGGAGGAGGCTCAGAATGCCACCCTAGCTGGCAGGCAGCTTCAGCATGACAGCTGGTGCTGGGCTTGCCCCATTATTGCCTGTAGGAATCAGGATCAGGTCTCTAGCCCTGCAGATGGCAGCAGGCGAATGGGAAGAGTAGGGAGTAATCAGAAATCAAAGGGAAGCATCTCCATTGATTGATTTTTGCCTTCATTTGCACATGAAACAGGAACCTCTCTTCCCCTACAGGCCTGGCACGTGCTGCTGTAATAGGATGAGGTAATCCCAAAACAAAAAGAATGGATTTTAGGAAGGCAGAGTTTAGCATACTCAGGGAGTTGATGGGAAGGATGCTATGGGAAGAATGTTTAAGAGGAAACACAACTAAAGACAGTTGGCAGTTTTTCAAAGAGACGTTATTAAGAGCACAAGAGCTAACCACTCCACTTCATAGAAAGGATAAGAAGTATGGCAAGAGACAACCTTAGGTTAAGCAGGAGACCTTCAATCATTTAAAAACAAAGAGAGAGTCCTATGAAAAGTGGAAACTAGGTCAAATTACAAAGGACTACAAACAAATAACACAATTATGTAGAGGAGAAATCTGAAAAGCCAAGGCACAAACAGAGATCAAACTAGCTGAAGACATAAAGGGTAACAAAAAGACATTCTTCAAATACATCAGAAACAAGAGGAAAACAACGGACAGTGCGGGACCCTTACTCAACAAAGAGAATAAAACAATAAATGAAAAGGTGGAAATGGCAGAGGAACTGAATAATTTCTTTGTTTCGATCTTCACTGAGAAGGTTGGTGGAGATTGGATGTCTGATGTAGAGGAGGAAAACAGAAATGAGATAGGGTCTGAAGCTAAAATAGGGAAAGAGCAAGTTAAAAATTACTTGGACGAGTTAAGTTCCAAAGATGTAGCCGTGTTAGTCTATTGCAGAAAAACAACAGAGTCCTGTGGCACTTTTAAAGACTAACAGATTTTTCATTTTCGTGCCCCTTGGGGAGATTAAATCCCTCTTCACCTCTGACGAAGTGGGATTTTCTCCCACGAAAGCTCATGTGATAAATAAATCTGTTAGTCTTTAAAAGTGCCACAGGACTCTGTTGTCTTTTTGGACAAGTTAGACATCTTCATGTCACCGGGGCCTGATGATATGCACCTAGAATACTCAAGGAGCTGACTCAGGAGATATCTGAGCCATTAGCTATTATCTTTGAAAAATCATGGAAGATGGGTGAGGTCCCAGAGGACTGCAAAAGGGCAAATATAGTGCCCATCTACAAAAAGGGAAATAAGAGCAATCCAGGGAATTAGAGACCAGACAGTTAACCTCTGTTCCGGGAAAAATAATGGAACAGATAATTAAGGAGTTGATTTGCAAACATCTAGAAGAGAATAAAGTGCTTAGGGCTAGTCAGCATGGATTTGTCAAAAACAAATCATGTCAAACCAACGTGATAGCTCTCTGTGATGTGGTAACAAGCCTTGTGGATAGCGGAGAAGCAGTAGATGTGGTATATCAGACCAGTAAGGCATTTCATACGGTCTCACATCACATTCTCATTAATAAACCGGGGAGGTACAAACTAGATGGAGCTACTATAAGATGGGAAAATTCGTTGGATAACCACTAGGGCCGTCCTTGGGGGGAGGGGGAGCGAATGGGGCTATCGCCCCGGGCTCCATGGTTACGTGGGCCCTGCGCTGCCCCCGTGCCGTGGCTCCCCAACAGCTGCGCTTCCCCCTGTTCCCTGCTGCCTGTGAGCTGAAGGCAGCGGGGCAGGCCAGGAGGGCTTCCCCTGGCCCGGCCCTCCTCCCCGCCCCCAGGGTGGAGCACGCAGGCCCAGGGGAGGGGCAGCCTGCCCAACACCTCTGTCCAGGGCCACATGCAGCCAGGAGGGATCCCTGGCCGTGGCCTCGACCTGGGTCGGCTGCTGGCGGGGGGCCTCGATTCCCCAGTTGGGGCACCAGCCGCAGCAGCCTGGGGTCCCGGCTGGGGCAGTGGAAGCCGGGGCCGGGGGCGGTCTCAGCTTCCTAGCCCAGAGCCGCAGCTCCGGCTCCCCACCCCCCATGGCTCCAGCTCCCCGCCCCTGCGGCCACCGCCTGGACCGCAGCTCCCAGCCTTGGCTTCCGGGGCCGGCTCCCTGGGGGGCAACTGGGGTCCATGGGGGGGCAGAGCGGGCCGGCCTGCCACAGTCCCCACCAGCATGGAGGGGGCGGGGCCCCGCCTCGGCCGATTGGCCCTGGGCCCCACTTGCCCCTAGGGACGGCCCTGTTAACCACTCCCAGAGAGTAGTTATCAATGGTTCCCATTCAGGCTGGAAGGACATAACGAGCGGGGTGCTGTAGGGATCTGTCCTGGGTCCGGTTTTGTTCAACATTTTCATCAATAATTTAGATCATGGGATAGAGAGCAAACTTATAAAGTTTGCAGATGATACCAAGATGGGAGGGGTTGCGAGTGCTTTGAAGGATAGGAATACAATTGAAAATGATTTGGACAAACCGGTGAAATGGTCTGAGATAAATAGAATCAAATTCAATAAAGGTAAGTGCCGAGTACTCCACTTAGTGTTGAACAACACATTGCATACATACAAAATGGGCAATGACTGCCTAGGAAGGAGTACTGCAGAAAGGGATCTGGGTGTAATAGTGGACCACAAGCTAAATATGAGTCAGCAGTGCAATACTGTTGCAAAAAAAGCAAATGCCATTCTGGCGTGTATTAACAAGAATATTGTGAGTAAAACACGAGAAGTGATTCTTCCATTCTATTCTGCACTGATTAGGCTTCAACTTGAGTATTGTGTCCAGTTTTGGGACCTCATTTCAAAAAGGATGTGGAGAAACTGGAGAAAGTCCAGATAAGGGCAACTAAAATGATTAGTTCCAAAGGGATAGCTGTGTTAGTCTATTGCAGAAAAACAAACAGAGTCCTGTGGTACTTTTAAAGACTAACAGATTTATTTATGGCATGAGCTTTCATGGGAGAAAATCCCACTTCATCAGACGCTTTGACAAAGTGGGATTTTCTCCCACGAAACTGATGTGATAAATAAATTTGTTAGTCTTTAAAAATGATTAGAGGTCTGGAACATTTGACCTATGAGGAAAGATTGAAAGAGCTGGGCTTGTTTAGTCTAGGAAAAAGGAGACTGAGGGGGGATATGATAACAGTTTTCAAATACCTAAAAGGTTGTTATGAGGATGGAGAAAAATTATTCTCCTTAATCACAGATGATGGACAAGAAGCAACAGGCTTAAATTACAGCAAGGGAGGTTTAGCTTAGACAATAGGAAAAAATTCCTAACTGTCAGGGTGATTAACCACTGGAATAAGTTGCCTCGGCAGGTTGTGGAATCTCCTACATTGGAGGTTTTTAAGAGCAGGTTAGACAAACACCTGTCAGGGATGGTTTAAGAGGGTACTTGGTCCTGCCATGAGTGCCGGGAACTGGACTTGATTACCTGCCATGGTCCCTTCCAGTTCTATGATACTAATCAAGGAGGGACTCATTCATAGCTGGCCTTAGGCATGTTTTCATTCCTCCCACTCCACTGCTTTAGTTCTGGCTTCCCCCTATGCTCCATGTTTATTCAGTCTCAAGGACCCTGCTCATTTGCTGCCCTTCTTTGTGCTTGGCCTAGCCTACGTGTTATCGTTATTGAACCCTGGTGTCCCAGGAGATGGGTGGTGTGAGCTGTAAAAGTGGGCCCTGGACTCCAACTTTCCCACGGATCAGGGCTGTTCCTGTCTGGGGAGGTTTGGTTTTGGAATGTTACAGACCAGTGGTTCCCTACCTTTTCGGATCGAGGGCTACAGATATTTGTACAACCCTGAAGGGCCACCAGTCTCCGCCAGCAGGCCCCTGTTCCCCACTGCAGCCAGCCGGAAGGAGTTTGGTAAGAAAGCTGCCTCCTTGCTGATTTCCTGTCTCCCTGGCTGTAGCAGGGAAACTGCATGCGTCCTGTAGCTCTGTGCATACCACCAGGCTCCCTAGGCAGTGGCTCCCTTCTGCAGCCAGTGGGATGGAAGATCAGTGCTCCCTGCCCTCTGATACCAGCAGGGACCCCAGCGCCTATGGACCTAGCCTGAGTGCTTTGCCATACTCCCTGCTACAACCAGGGGGAGGGGAGCGCTGATCTCTATCTCCTGGGCTGCAGCAGGGAGCTTGCACCAGTCTTGTAGTCCTTCATAAACACAATGTGCTTGGTTCCTTAGGCAGCAGCTCCCTTCTGCAGCCAGCAGGAGCCACGGGCCACCTGGAAAGCCCGCGTGGGCCACTTTGGGTTCCCAGGCCACAGATTGGGGAACCACTATATAGAGCAAACAAGCCCAACAGTCAGTTTGACCGATATCAGAGACACTGCTGACTTATCCCAGCTGAGGTGCTGGATCAGGGTCTCTGGCCAGCCTGGAGTGTCTCCTTTACTCCTCCTCAAACTCACTCCTTAGTCATGTAAAGAAACCATTCACCCAACAGGAGAGTTTGTATCACAGACACAGCGGTGGAGTGACAAGTTCCAGAGGGGCAGCTGTGTGCACAGCTGTGGAGTGAGTATTTTCTCACATAACAGGCCCATTGATCAAACAACGTCTTTCCTAGGTTTTACTATGTGCAGGATCTGCAGGGACTGCATCCTCTTTCCAAGGAGGAGACATGGGAACGGTTGAGTAAATTCAGCATGTGATGGTCCTGCCTTAAGGGCACCCTTCTGCTGCTCACCCTCTTAAGTCAGCAGTGTGGGGGGCAGAGTGAAGGCAGGAGCATCAGCGCACCTAGATTCTTTCCCCAGCTCTGCCACTTTGAGACATTGGTCAAAGTACTTCCTTTCTTTTAAGGCTATGTCTACACTTGCAAGTTAGTTCGAATTAAGGAAGCTTAATTCTAACTAACTTAAGCCTTGGCCACACTAGGCTTTCATTAGTTTGAATTAAGGGCTTCCTTAATTCGAACTAATAAATTCGATTGCTTAGTTCGAACTAATCCTTAATTTGAAATAGTTATTTCGAATTAAGTCAATGTGGCCATATTAGTTCGAACTAACTGCTTAGTTCGAACTAATCAGCAGATTGACCTTCCTGCAACTGACTAATTCGAACTAAGCAAGTGCCCTGCATGCAGTGGTTAAAGTATAATTTGGCGGGCCCCGGAACCCTCCTAATCTCTGGGCCCCCTTCCCATATCATCCGGGCCCCCTTCATGCATGTGTGGACCCCTGCCAACGTTGGCATTTGCAACCACTTCTCAGTACCATATACATGGGTTATCACTCCATAAAAATACTAGCCCCGATCCTGACCTCACACCCTGCCCCTTCTACCCCTCTGCACTTCCCTGACCTCAATCCCGGCCTCACACACTGCCCCCTCCCCCTGATCCTGGCCTCACACACTACCCCCTCCCCCTGATCCTGGCCTCACACACTGCCACCTCCACTCCCTATCCCCATCCCAGCCTCACCCCCTTGAAGAGCTGGCCTGGCCCGGACCCCATCACTTACTGTCCTCTGCTGCAGCTGGGACCCAAGCCCCTGGCTGGAGCTGGGTAGCCTCATCCCCCCCTCACCTGGCGGGGTGCAGGTGAGGATGTTGAGGGGTCCCCTTGATCAGACCCACATAGTTTCCCTCACTTTCCTTTCCTGCAGGGGCTCCAGTGCAATGCTGCAGTCAAATGCTCCCTCCTGGGTCCTAGTGCTGGAAGGATCACATGTCTATGTAGGCTGGGCAGTCCAGCACACACAGAGAGGGAACCCTCCCAGCACTAGGACCCAGGAGGCAACTCCCAACTGGCTCAGCCTGAGGCTGTTTCTCCGTGAAGCAGCAGCTGGCGGCAGCTTCCAGGCCAGGGCAGAGTGGAAGGTGCCTTGCCTGCTTTTTCTATTTTTAGGAGCCCTGGAACGCTGACCCCTTGAATTTGTGGGCCCGCCATTCCTGTGCGTTCCGGCCTACTTTAACCCCTGCCTGCATGGACATGGCTAGTTCGAACTAGTTTCAATTAGGTAGTTCGAATTAACTAATTCAAACTAGCTTTTGTAAGTGTAGACATAGCCTTAGTGTCTCTCAAATGGGGATTACAATGTTTGAGAGTCTTTGCAAAGCATGTGGAGAACCTGAGATTAAAGTCTCATTCAGTGCAGCTGAAAGGCAGAAGATTTCAAACGGATAAAAGGGGAGCTTTTTGCATAATGCAAAGTTGACCTGTGGAACTCACTGGCACAGGATATCAGAGAGACCAATTGCGTAGCTGGGTTCAAACTACCATGAGACACTTATGACTTACAAGGATATCCAGTTGCCATGATGTTAAGGGTTAAATAGAATTCCCCAAGGCTGAGTCGGAGGATCAGGGAGTGTGTGTTTAGAGGGCTGATCTCAATCATGCAGAATGGGAGCAGGGCAGGGCTTGTAGATTCTACAAGCAGGACTGGCCCAACCATATAGCTGAACTAGGCAGTCACCTAGGATGCCAGGCTTTAAGGGACACCAAATTAAATGGAAGTGAATTTTTTTCTCTATTTAAAAATATATATATTAATATGTTATCTCTTATAACATGTGGAGGGGGGCGCCATCATCGTAGTTCGCCTAGAGCACCAAAAACCCTTAGGCTGGCCATGTCTACAAGGCCTGAATTCTTTGAGCCTGATGTTAGTTATATCTTTTATCTTCAGGTGAGGTGCCCAGGATTATGGCATCTTCCTCCAGCTCCTTGTCCCCTTTTTTTTTCATCTGTGTCCTGGTTCTTTCTGACATCTGCCCAGTGAGCTCCCTGGACCTTGGCACCAAGGACAAAAACATCCCCACAAATAACCACCACCTTCAAAATCAGGAGCAGTGGCAGCATCAGCCCCAAGCAGGGCACCAGCGCCAGCATGGTACAGTCAAGAAGGACAGGGCCCATAGCATGCCTTCCAGGGGGCAGGTGTCTGCGGAGGAAGCCCACAGCCTGGCGAGTGGGATTCCAGCCGGGGAGGACCAGGGAGCAATCCAACAGCCTGCTGCCCTGAAGCAGCAGAAGGACGTGTTTCTGGGCTTTGAGTTCCCATATCCTGAGAGGGAGAACCAGTCCCCCGGCTCCGAGAGGGGGAAGAAGCAGAACCGGGAGCACCGGCGGCATACCCGCAGGGAAAGACTGAAACAACACAGAGGTAGCAGAATCCTGAGGGAACCAAAGAGCCCAAAGTCCCTGGGCTGCTACAGAAGGCAAAGTGGATATGGGGGAGGGGCTGTGTATGGGGGCAGTGTGGGTGGGGGGAGATATGGTGGAGCAAGGGTGGGTGTCTGGGGGCAGTGTGCATGGCCATTGTGATGGGGTGGGTGGCATATGGACAAAATATGCACAAGAAAATGTGAAAAGTCTGACTTGTGAAAACCTGAGATTTCATGGCTATTTGGTAAAAATGATCTGAGTGTGTGAGGGAAGAAAACCCTGAAATGTCGTGGGGTTTGGGATGGCTTTATTGTTGTTGCTTTTCCTCAGCTGCTCCAGTATATGAACAAATCTCATTCAAAATCTCCAATATTGGCCCTAGAATATTACCCAGTATTGGAAATGAATGCATAAAGATAATGTGGCTGAAGATCACCTTCCCCTCCCCCCTCATCATAACTTGAATTTCTCCCAATTTTCAGTCAAAAACCAATTTAGCAAAGTTGTGTGAAAATTTTCCAGGTGCAAAATGACACTAACAAAATTTAAAAATTGCTTTAATTTAATAAGGGGGATCTTTGCCTCTCAGTTCAAGCTGTGTATCCACATCATTCCTGGGGCCAGATCCTCAGCCGTTGTTAACCAATGAGAATCTGGGCTTACCTCAATCATTTTGCTCTTCCTAAAAGAAAGAGCATTTGATTGCTTTTTTATGGGACTGACTGCTTAATACAAGGTCTGGGCAGAGAACACAGAAGTTGGTTTCAGACATTTCTCCAAACTATAGCACAGGCCTTATACACAGTGGAAAATTGCACTGGTTTAATTTAAGGTATGAATTTTAGACTGATTTAGTTAAAGTATTACAAAAGGCTGTGTGGACACTCTTACTTCTGTTTATCTTAAGCAGTCAATTAGGAACAGGATTAAACAAAACCAAAAAAGCTCTCCTCAAACTGAAATAAGACCTAGTCTATGCTATAGAGTTAGGTCGATATAAGGCAGCTTACATCAGCCTAACCACAAAAGTGTCTATACTTCAATTTCACTCCCGCCACAGACATAACTGCCCTACTATGCTGATTCTATTATGCTGCTCATGGAGATGGAGTTGAGTCAATGTCTATGTAGTTAGCTCAACACAGTGTCAGAGTAGGCACTGCATTGCTAATGCAGATTGTTCCGGGCTTTCAGGAGCCTTCCCACAATGCCTCACATACACAATATTATCGATACAAGCACTCCTGGTGAAGATGCACACTGCTGACACAAGCAGCAAAGTCTAGACACACACAAAGTGATGTAATTACTGGCTGCCGTAAGTTAGGTCAGCTTAATTTTGTAGTGTAGACATGGCTTCAGTGTGTACACACAGTGGCTTGCACTAACGTAACTATTGGTTTAAAACTGATTTAAGTTAACCCAGGGAAGCTTAATAATAAAGGTGGGTTACTCAAAAGTACTCAGTGTTGGCCTTGCTCTACACTTATTGACTCCAACGAGCACTGAATGAATCTCTTAACATAGTTTTCATGGCCGTGCCCTTTTTCCTTCTATGGAATTCCCGTATAAACTCTTCAGGGCAGGGATTATTTTGATCTGTTTGTACAGCACCAAGCACCAATTGCTGCTGGTCCAGGACTGGGCCTACTTGGCCTCACCACATTACTAGTTAATAATAATAATTAATAATTACAAAAGCATGTGTCCATTCCCTTTGAACTTCTCCTAGGAAAAAGAGATTTAGAATGAAATGGATTTGAACTGCTTCCACTACCTCACGCCTTAAACTCCAAGTGCACCTACCGTCTAGATCCACATTCAAAGGCCACAGGTGGTGGTGTGGTGTATCTACCCCCCTGTGAAATGTCTGTTCTCTTCTGTGTTTAATAGCGAGGAAAGGGATGAGGAAGATGAAGCCGTTGTGCTTGTTACCTTCTCTAGGCAAAGGCCCTGGCCCTGGGCCCAGCTCACTGTATAAGAAGCCTGAAAGCTTTGAGGGGCAGTTTCAAAACCTCCACATGGAGGAATCCACGGGTCTGGCTCCTACCATGCTCCTCTTCACCATGCTGGAGACAGCAGCTTCTACTGAAGAACCGCCAGCTCTTCCAGCCACGTCCCTTCGGCCACAGGTAAAGGCGCCTCTGTTAAACGGACTGGTTCCCTCGCACTCTGAGACTTTTGGGTTGGTAATTTCAAAGGGGCCTAAGGGAGTTAGGTGCTCAACTACCTAAGTCAAGATCTGTAGTGGTGTGGAGGTGGATGGTTGCTGGCTTTCCTCACCTGGAGAAAACAGAATCCTGGGGAAGGAGGCAAGAAGCTGCTCAATGCCACCATCTCCCTCTTAGTGATCAGCTCTCTAAAGAAAAACACCCTCTGCTCACCCAGAGTGAGACCCAGAGGCGGCTTTTGGGGTAGGCGAAGCAGGCGGCCACCTAGGGCCCCGAGCAGTGAGGGGCCCCTTCACCTACTCCAAAAGCTGCATCTGCCTCCTGTCCTGTACTGCCGAATACATGGCGGGCAGTGGGGGCCAGCAGTGGGGGGAGGAGGGACGGGGTGGGAGTATCCCTGGGGGAGGACAGGGCCCAGGGCCAATCAGCATGGGGTCAGCAGGGCAGGCTGTAACTGTAGAGGGAGCCGGCCATGGGGAGCTGGTGTCGTGGGGGGGTTGGGGCCCCCGGTGGGGTGGTGGAACCATGGGGGGCTTTTTGAGGTTTTCAGGGCCCCTGGCATGGCATGAAGGCCACAGGGGGAGGTTTCAGGGTCCCCAGTGGGATGCCAGGGGCACAGTGGCAGCTGGGGCTGGCACCAGGGAGCTCTATGGGGGCCCCGCAATAGGCTTTTGCCTAGGGCCCCAGATAGGCTAAGGCCGCCTCTGGTGAGACCCAAGACCTCCCTGTGAGCTACATTTCCCTCCTACTCCTTTCAGGCATCTCCTTCCCCTGTGTTTCGTCTAATCCGAAAAGCTCTTCTAAAAAGGGCCATTTTCTCAGTGACACCAGAGCATCTCACTCACCCCTGCTAGCCACTCATCTTCTCCCAAGCTCCCGGGCTCCCCTGGCATGGAGCGAGAGCTCTTCTTGGGATACAGCCTGACTTAGTGGGCCCAGTATGGGTTTCGAAGCCAGGAACTCGTGCGTTCTAGTCCTGGTTCTATAAATGCAGCAGGGTAGGGTTTTCAGGAGCATGCAGCATTGAGCTAACTACTTTCACCAAGGTCAATAGGAGTATTATCCTTGGCTTGGGAACAGAGTGAAGCCAATGCCGAACGCTTTAGAAAAGCCTCCACTTAAACCGTCTCTTCTTCAGATTTACCAATTTGCAACAGGGAGGTAAAAATCCCCACCTCTGGGGCATTAGTGTCCTTAAAACACCTGCTGAGCTTTACCTGTGGGGCGCTTCAGAAGCGCAAACTATTCACTGCCTTGCTTTTTATCATCTTCAGGTCCGAGCCAGGCAAGAGGGAGATGTGATGCCCACCCTGGATATGGCTCTGTTTGACTGGACAGATTATGAAGACCTGAAGCCAGACATGTGGCCATCTGCCAAGAAGAAAGGTATCAGACTTCCAGGGACTTGCTGTTGCTACTTGTACCCTCCACTCCCTTTCCCCCTCCTTAAGGCTTAGAGGTGTCCAGCTATCCAAGAAACCTGTGGGGGGAGTGGGGGGTAGGAGAGACAGCCCAAAAGTGTAAAGTGTCTCATTGTATTGATTAGATTGTACAGCTGATTATATCTAACGCACCCATGACAGGCATGTACCCAAACTCTGCTCTTGTCAAGAGGAGGATACACATTTTAGGTTTATAACCTTCCATGAAAATACACGTCACACACATTACTCTCTTTCCATGCAACACCTACCAAACTCTGGGTCTACCACAAAGGGCATTTGGATGGTGCAAGACGTGGATTTGCAGGCTTCTTCCTTTTATTTTATTATCTGACATACATCCAGCTCTTGTCTGTTCAAATCTCTAAATCAAGAGCAAACCATATCTCTGCTATATCGAGTGATTTATCTAGCATTTTCAGACTTAACTGGAAAGAGAACAGAGTTTTAGTATTAATAGCTAAGGCTGCTGTGATCATTTTTCAAGAGTTAACAATATGTTCAATATCTAGAGTCATGTATAATACATGACTCTAGATATTGCAAGTATTGTTTAAATTTCCATCTGAATTAGCTGTGGCTGATTCTTTAGGCTTCCACTAAACTCTCCCTCTATCCACTTGTACTTCCTGTTCTGGAGCAATAGGCCCCTAGTCGGTCCAAAGACGTGGCTTGGGTTAGGTTGAGGGTGAGGGAGATTTCAATAGGCAGCAAAACCTGTGAGGAGCAGAGGTGAGACTGAACTGTAGAAGTTTGGATCTGGATCCGAACTTCTTAAGGGTGAGTCTGTTTGGATCTAGGAGTAGTTTGGTTCTGGGTCCATCTCGAGGAAGGAATGCTTATCTTTGATCTTTTCAAAGACCTCCTGCTCCACATGAGGGGTGCTGATCATTTGGACTAGTGAGAGGGAATATGGGAGAAGATCACAGTAGTTTAGCACATGCTAAAGAAATGTTCCAGCATCTCTGGGCTGGTGAAGTAGTAACAATTTTTGTAGTGGGGGTGTGAAGAGCTATTGAACCAAACTGTAAACCCTGTGTACAGTGGAAACCACTTCAAGCCAGGGTGTGCAGCAGCACCCCGCACTGTTAGTTCCAGCATTTATGCACCAATCCAGACCACAAGGATCCATGGCAGGTTCAGGCCACTGGAAACTATACTGTCCCATTGAATTCCCACGGCTATTTGCTCTTCTCCCTAGAGAAACACCATAGTAAGAGCCCTGGCAGCAGTAATGAAACCGTGGCAGCTGAAGGAGAGCCATGTGACCATCACCTTGATTGTCTCCCAGGTGAGCACCAGCCTCATCGAACGGAATTCATTTATTGCAAAGATGGTTGCAAACGCTGGATTGTTTGAAACCCAGGCCTGAATTCTGTGGCGGGGGTGGGCTGTGACTGCCACCTCTAGCTGATCGTAATTTTGAGCAATGGGGGATGTGCAGACACCAGCATGGAGACATCCATATTCTGAGAATGTGCTGGGGCTGTGACCTGGAGGAGTTCCTGCTCAAGACGGGCACAGGTGGGGAGATAGTTCAACTGAATTCTCTCTTTGTCCTTTGACCATATCTTGAGCGCTCGCTCTTTGTTTTGACAGGATCCTGCTGTGACTTGCGTGGGCATCTCTGCAAACCACACAATCGAGGCCTTAACAACAAATGTTACGATGACTGCATGTGCACCCCAGGTAAGTTTAGCTCGTTGCTGGTGGGAGACCTCCAGGTCCTTGTTTCCTACTTAATACTTGTTCAGTGGCTAGCTATAGAGGTTGGAGAGAGGCAAGGTCCAACAGAGGTGTTTGGACTTCTCTGGCGTTCTTGTCCAAATGGCTCACCCATTCTTATGTTCACAGAACAGTCCCCATTGCAGTGGATTCTGCCTCTGCCTCTCTGTGTCACCACGAGTCACACATCCTCCCTGCTGAGATTACCTCCACTTTCCTTCTGTAAAATGAATATTGGCTTAATCCCTTGAAAAATCTGTTCACCAGTACACACACACAGACTCAAATACAATTCTCTGTGTGTGCACACCCACTCTCAGAATACTCCCCAAGCAGTTAGACAATCTCACACTCATCATCTATGTCTTCTGTGCAGGGCTACGTTGCTATGCCAAATTTCACCGGAACCGAAGAGTGACCCGGAGGAAAGGGCGCTGTGTGGAGCCAGAGTCGGCCAGTGGTGATCAGGGATCATTCATTAACGTGTAGCAGCGGGTGGAGATTCATTTCCAGCCTGGCGGGTCAGGGAGGAGTTATTTATAACTAGAAGTAGAGAGGGATGGGGAAATGTCAACCAAATGATTGAAGCTACGGGCTCTGAACTTGTGGGGCCTATGCAAGACTGATTGTGGTCATGAGATGAGGGTGGTAGTGCTCAACACTACAGGTGGGTGGGTGTCCCTGTTATCTCCCATATAGCTTCCAAGCAGGAGAGCAGAGAGGATGACCAGGAAATTACCCTCCAGATTACCCCATAAAGAGGCTGACGTGCAGGTTCAGGACAGCGTCACCAGCGAAGGCAGGCATTTGTCTAGTACATGGCAGGGTGCATCACTGAGGCACTGCCTCACCATGCATCAGTGCCCCACACAATCCTCGGTAGGGAAGCAAGAAGCTGACTGGCTGTGGGTGATACGCCATAGGGAAAGCAAGAATTTCAGGTCTGGAGTGAATGGGCAGGTTCCTGCAATGGTCCAATTCAGAGTATCCAATTTCCTGGTCATCCTCTCTGCTGGTAGCTCAGAGGGTCCGTCCCTGGAGTCAGCATCAGGATGTGGGGAGATGCTGGCTATGCTTTGTTTCAACCAGCCGCCAAGGGTGGAATCAGGCTCACGGAGCCCCAAGGCCACATCCCATTTTCCTCTCCCCTGTAGCTCCTGAGGCTGTCCCCTCTCCTCTCTCCCACAGAGGATGAGCTGGTTGGAAGGGGTAAAGCTAAATGTCCAGGCCTGCAGCTCTCACTCATTTGGTTCTCCTTGGGAGGTTTTGCCTCTTTTAAATATTATTTTAGGAGCTTTCTGGGGAAATGCAGTTTTCCTAGTGAGCAGATAAAGTGTCTGGTGATGAAAGGTGGGGGAGGGCTGTTACCTTGTAGTACATCCTGTGACGTGTTGCATGTGCATTTGACTGAGATGTAAATAAAGAGATGATTAGTTAACATTTGCCTAACTCATTCTGCTTCTTTGCCTGCATCTATCCCTGGGACAAAAGACAAAAGTTCTTAGCTGATCAGTCACTTGCAGATTCCTTAGATCTGGTCCCGGTTTTGCTGATGACAACCATTTTCAAAATATAGCTGATATGGCTCAGCTAGGAGGCCACTTTACAACATGGTTGTGGCTAGCCTGGTTGTGACATGGGCTCCGTTTTTAGGGTGAGCTCTGTAGGCCCAGCCCCCCATGCCCAGGGCAAGTAGTGGTGCTCTGTGTAGGTGCAGGGGGGTACCTATCTAGAGCTCATTGCAAGATCTGTGCTTTAGTGTGGAGTGGTTTAGTGAATGCAAATCACAGCAAGCTGTAAGCAGACTTAAACAGCTGCAAATGTAGCTACAAATCACTGCCAGCCCAGTGCTGTTAGGCTTTGCAAGGTGGCCCCACTTAGCTTCTGTTTTCAAAGATACAATTAACTGTGGGTGCAAAGAGCAGCGTTCAGACAGCCAGTTCCCTGACCAGCAGGATTAGTTAGCTGTCTAAAGGCTACATTAGATCCAGCACCATACCTCAATTTAGAACAGCAGCACCCAGTTTGGCAGGCCCTATCCCACAGGTGTGGGGAGGGGGAAGTACCCCCAGCCAAAAGAGAAAATCTGTCCAAAGCACACCATAATGTTAAGGGGGTTGAATATAAAAGTTTTGCACTGAGGTGAGCTTCCAATTGCGTGCACTCTGCTCAACTAAAGTGTGAAATGGGAACACACCAGCCCAATTGATGCGCCTGCTGGATAGAAAACGGCCTTCTGAATTACAGTGGAACTGAAGGAAAGCTGTCAAGTAAAGAGCACCCCCAGCGGTGGAATTCAAGCCCAGCTTCTCAGATGTGTCGCAGAGCACTGGCCTAACCTACTGCTGAGGTGCCACAAAGCTTTGTAGAGCTCTGCTGTGCAGCGTCTTTGGGGAAGTGACAGCATCTGCAAAGAAAAAGGAGTGTGGCTAGTGCTGGTTACAGCTATAGCCTCTCCATTTCTCAGCCAGCGTCTCCCAGCCCCATGGCAGTAGCTGGTGGTGGTTGTACCTTTGGGCATTAACCCCAGAAAAATCAGAGGTGGGAAAATCAAATCAAAGACACCCCAAATCTGTGTGTCACGTTCAAATATCAATTTAACAGGAGAGTTTGTGCAGATGAAGCATTCATATAGGGTCAGCTTCTCCACTACTGTAGGCAATATAAGATCTGAGCCAATGGGAGCTGGATGGACTCCCACTTATCTCCAAGGGGTTTGGGAGAATCCCCAGGCCAAGCACACCCCAGACTTCTGGGAGTGCCCTTAGTGGAGAAGAGCGCATACAAGTGAGGGAGCCTATCTGACAATTCTGCTCTCATGGAACTACCCATGTGGTTTGGAGCAGCTGCTGTAAGGTGAGGAGTCATTAGGAAGGAGAGAGAGTAGGCCAACCTGCTGATTTGACATAATCATCACAGCAGTTGCTTGCTCCGCAAATATCACTGAACCTCAGGGATGTGCCTGTTCCCAAGTGCTGGTTGCCAAAATGATGAGTTAAAGGGAGATAAGGAAGCTCTTTGTGAGCCCCAGGGAAGCACAATTTAACCCCCTTGGGAATCACTCTTTCTGCTCTGTAATGGGCCAAACTAATTTTAGCTTCCGGGGGGGTCTTACAGCTAATTATTCTGTTGTCAATCCACAGTGCAGGAAATTGCATCAGTTTCAAGCTAGTCAAGCACTGAGCTTTTGAAGTACAGTAATGCTATGCAGGGGCTGTTTCATAAGGTATGGAATAAGCAGTGCCATTTCTACATGGTTTCCATTAGAAAAAATCACGACTGATGGTTTCCTGACAGCGCCCTGTGTGAACAAATGTCACTCGTCCCTAAAAACTGCCTCCATCAGGTCCAGTCAATGACAGGGAGAGATGTAGCTCATGAATAAGCTTTCAAAGCTTTGGCTGAAGCCTTTATAAGGAGCCATCAGTTCCCTTCCCCTCAAAGGGAGATATACTCAAATCCTGCATCTGCTTTTTGGCTTCATAGCATGTGTCTGCACTGGGGAGAAAGGGCTGAATTTTTGGAATGTAAATATTTTAGCAAGGATTCTGCAGAAAAGCAAACCCTATTCCTTTAATATAGCAGAATGCAGGGCCTGATCCAAGCCCATGGAGGTTAGCTGGGGTCTTTAATGTTGCTGTTTGGCTCAGACCCTGAGCAGACAGAGAGAAATGCAAGATTGGCAGCCCTGCAAAGCGAGGGTCTCTCCATCACCACAGAATAGCTACAAACAGCGTGGGCACCAGTCCCAGCTTCCCCCATTGCCTTGCTAATGGGCTTCAACCTTACCCTTGCAGGACCAGACTAGAGGTGAGGGAGCTCTGAGTCTCCTTAGACTCCTTATTATACTGCACAGAAGGGAGCCATTTGAGTAATAAAGGCCCAGCCCATCTAGCAAGTGGACTGATACCCACATATTTGGCATAAGACACCAACCAGCCCTCTGATTGGCACAGCTGAGCTGAGCTAGACTGAACCTATGAGCTAGATGTGAAGAGCTCCATATCCCATTACTGAACTTTTGTGGCATTGGATTCTCCCTGGACAGCCTCTTCCATAACTTCCTGCTATCTTTTCCACTGAGTGTGTGTTGCTTTAGTTATCAAGCCCAGGGAATGTAACAGAGGCAGCCAGAGAGACTGCAACTAAATTAGACAGTGAGGCATTAAGATACAAGCAAAACAAAGTACAGATAAAAAATACCACTACTGATAGGCAACAGAGACGTACAACTGCACAATGCATATAATGCTGCTAGTTGTTTTCAGATCCAGGGGCTCATTAAGACATTTCTGAGTCCATGAAACACAATCCCACAATGATAGCTAGGAATTAATTAACTGATGAACAAAGGGAAGGAAAGTGCTTTACTGTATAAGAAGAAATGAATGTCTTACACTAAATGGCAATCACATCAATCCAAGGTATGGTGCTCACTGTATAAACTATAATAATACATGATGTCTTGCTCTGCACTGAGTGAAAGTGCTGAGGGGTCTCAAGAGACTTGCATATTGCTGCCTCTAAATAGTGCTTTTGCTTAAACTCATCATGGAAAAGAGATTGCAACATGAGCATGGAATTTGTCCATAGAATGACAATGTCCTATTCTCCAGTGCTGCGATTTACCAGGCATTGGTTGGCCACACCGCTACATAGGAAGAGGAGTGCCCCTTGAAATTTGCTTCCAGGTAGTGAGCCAGCAACCAAGCCCTCTAAGTTATCTTCCTCTCTGGCCTATCCTCTGTGTCCCATCTTCTCCACTTCTAGAGAAGAAGTTTCAGCTCCTCAAAGGTGCCCACCTCCCATTGGACTCAGTGGAATTTTGAGATTTGGACCAAAATCCTG
>ML685891.1:2309515-2332560 GCA_007922175.1 Pelusios castaneus
TCACTGCTCAGCTAGAGCAGTGAAGTTGACATATTTGACAGCTCCAAAGTCCCAGTGTGGCCTCGATTGGCACTCTGGGACATTTCTGGAGGCTGTCTATTGCACAAAATGAGTACAGACGAGCGTTACTGCGGAACAGCTATTCCGCGATAATGCTACCACTCTAGTTTGGAGTGGTTTAACTGTTGCGCGGCAAGAGGGTGTTGCCACGCAACAGAGAAATTGCTCGTGTGTACTCAAATGGCTTTATTGCGTGGTAAGGAGCCTTACCACGCAATAAAGTGATCGTGTGTACAAGGCCTGAGAGATCTTGTTGATTCCTGTGCCCAAACAGGGCTATATCCCTGGAAGGTGCAAGGTTGGGCCACTATTCAAGAACTCCATAAAAACAATGACCAACTCATGCCTAAAATGTGTCAGCTGCCTCCATTTTGTACCATGGTACTGCAATCCCATATGACCAAGATTTTCAAGAATAGCTACCGGTTGGGGGTGTCTCCATTTTCAAGATACAGTCTGATTTTCAGAAGGATTTTGAAAGTCAACTATAGGTTTTGTAGTGTAGACAGGGTCTCTGTGTGAAGCAGTGAAATGAGAACTTAAAGAGATGCATATCCTAGCTGAAGAGGAAATAGTGAGTCAGGCTTCAGTCTCTCAAACAGTTGAAGTGGTGCAATTTGAGGGACCTTTTCAGTTCATTATTGCAGTTGCTCTAACCGTATAGATAGCATAGTCTCTTCTGGTGCTGGAAGTGCTGCAAAAGTCTGGAATTACTAACATACCTCCTGTCCTGTAAGTTTCTGACCGGAACTAAACAGAAATAGCTACAGTGTTTGACATATACATTTACCTGGTGAGCCTCCACCTCATTTGCTAGATCTGTTATTTATAATCTACACAATTCTCTCAGTGGTTTTAAAAGTTTCACTCCGGCATTTAAGCTGCACTTTCTAATCAAGTTCCAAAGGGGTAGCCGTGTTAGTCTAGGTCAGCAAAACAAATGTGTTATACTTTCTACTCAGAGATCCCAAAGCGCCCTACAAACTCAGCAAAATGGAACTACAAACATAATAAAGGACCAGTCATGTGAACAGGGCACAATTCGAAACTTGTGGCATGTTTTGAATTCTTTGAATAAAAGGTACTATATAAATTACCAGCAGTGTGTCACTACACTTCTTTAACTGTAAGAGATTAAGGAATGACACACCTGCTTCCACATTCTGTTTCAGCTCTGCACTTCTGACATCTCCCTCATTTTTCAGAGGCTCCATCCATGCTATATGAAAATATAGCACATTGTGTTACTCAGTTACAAAAAGGCACCTGACTGAAGCAAACATTTCAGTCTTTCGGTGCTGACTAGTAAAGTGTCTTCCAAAGGAAAAAGGTGGGGTTAAAAAACAGATTAATCTAACTTCTCTGGCCTTTAAAAAATAGCTTGGGGAGAAGTACTATTTAATGCAGTGGTTCTCAATCATTGTGTCAGGCCATATTAGTGTGTTGCCACACAGCGGTAAGTGTTGTGGAGAGCCAGGGACATGGTTGGATTCAGCCTGGGGGGAGTGGGCTGGTGTAGGGCTCGATAGGGTACCAAGTGTGTTGTGACCCGCAAAAGGTTGAGAACCACTGGTCTAATGCAGGGGTTCTCAAACCCTGGCCTGCGGGCCACTCCCTGTCCAGTCCTGGCTTACTATCTGGTCCTGCTTAATTGCTTCATTTTACACACAGAGAGTACCATTGCAGTTAACAGGAGTAGTCACCCTGCAAAGAGTTAAGCTCATGCATAAAGTTTTTGCAGGACTGGGCTCTCACTCTGTGGTCTGATGTTCAGCAATCAACATCTTAGTAACTACTGAAAACTTTTCAGAGTTTCACATCCTTCTTTTCTGAAGTGGAACTATCCTTGATTTTTTTTTTTAAACCTTTGTGGGAGTTGAGTTTGAAGGGTTGTTGTTTGGCTCGTGAACGGATGGGTCAGAAAGCTAAACTGCAATTAGCAAGGGAAGCTTTTCACTACATTTTTTTAAAATTTTAAATAAATGTTTTAATTACAATTAATTTAAATTTAATTAAATTGGTTTAAATTAATTGCTTAATTTTAATTGAAATTTAATAGAGGTTTCATTAATTACATTTTAATTTTGATTAAATAGACTGAGGGCCCTTCACTGCTGTAAAAATATATATTTGTGGCCCTTGAGGCAAAAAAGATTTGGAACCAGTGGTCTAGTGGGTTTATTACAGGATTGCTTTGATGCTGACAGAGGATATTGCCTTGGGCAACTCACTTTAACTAAAAACAGAGTAGGAAAGGAGCCAATTTTATATCTACAAAGTGAATCTAAGCACAAAGGCACAAGACTGTCCAGCCAGTGATGGAGGGGCGGCAGGATCAATGATGAGAGGATTGAATGCCTAATGACCCTAGTGCATTTTCTTAATCCAGCCATCTGATTTCTCCAAAGGACCCGGGTACATTTTACAAGCCCTCACCTAGGCCTGTGGCCGCGGTTCCTTCTCTCAGCAGTGACGGAGACTAATAACGAAGAGACCTTTAAAGGGAGGACACAATCCCTCTCTTTCGCTATGTGCATGAAGCAATGTTGAGTGTGAAACTGAATACATTTTTTCAATGTAAGTTTTCTCCACTCTAGCATCTGACGAAGTGGGGCTCCTGCCAAAATTAAATGTTAGTCTTTCAAAGTGCCAGGGGACTCTTTATTTGTTTTGCATACATTTTATACACTCGGAAATGCAGCAGCTCCCTACTTTTTCCCATCTGTCTTCTGCTGCCTACGGGCTCGTCCTTCGCACAGAACACTGGCTTTCTGTCTGTCCGCTTATCGGTGACCTTGCCTGGAGCCCCCGCCGAGGGACTCAGCATGACAAGCAGGCAAAGGGAAAGGCCAGGAGGAGAATCCCCATGTCCCAGCATGAAGCCAGTGAGACTCGGGGCTGGATACTCAGACAGACAGACAGACAGGCGCTGCGTGGGCGACTCTGCACCCCCGGCAGGGGCCGGCCGCTGACACAGTGGGTGGGGAACCTCGGACAGCGCCACCCGCAGCTAGAGTCGGCGCGCAGCGCGGGGCTCCCCAGACAGCCCAACTTCCCCGCCTAGTCCCTGCCGCGGCGTCTCCCCTCCTGCTCCCAGCCGGGCCCACGTGAGACGCCCAAGCCCGCCGGCAGGGTCACGGGTGCAGCGGGGCGGGGCCGCGGAAAGAAAGTTTGGAAGCCGCTGTAGGGAGTCGGGGGCGGCGCCCCGCGGCCAGGAGCATGGAGGTGCCTGCTGTGAACCTGAAGGTACCGGGGCGAGTCGGGGGTGGCTGGGGGCCGAACAGACACTGCGGTTCAACGCCTTGTGGGGTAGTACTGGATCTCTTCGGCGGTTCAGGTCCAGGCTTGTGGTGGGGTCTCCCTGCAGCGCCGAGCACCCAGCTGCTGGTGTGCCAGGGTTGTACGCTGGGCAGCCACTGCAAGTGACCCACCACCTGCTCCTGGCTCTCCCCGTTCTTGGGTCTGAGCCCTAGTTTGTTTCCAAGCCTCGCCCCCTGTGGTGTACCAGCCACCCCCTCCTAACACGAGGGAGAAGGTGAAAATGATCGGCCCAGGAGCACGGTGAGCCCTCTGATCCTCTTCAGGTACTGCGGTCATAAGGTGTCTGGGTCTGTCTCCACCGGATGCTAACCCCAGCCCCACTTCTGTCTCCGCACACAAATCAGTTTGACTCTGGGCAGCACCTGCTCAGGACCCACATCCAAGGACCCTGCGAGGGGTGTGGGTCAGAGCCCCTGTAACTTGGTTCCAGAGACCCTCTTGTTGTTTAATGTAGACACAGCTCAAACTGCAGATTCCCCGCCCCTGCCAATTGGAAAGCCCAAATTTCCAGTGCAGTCGGGATGCTTGGAAATACCAAATTCATAAGCTCAGGTCCAGAGAGCTGGGTTTACAGTGCAGCGTAGACATGCCTTTAGGGTCTACCCTGTAATGCAGGTAGATGAGGGCACTTCAGGAAGGATAGAGGGTGACTTTTACTTTGAAAATATCTCTGTAAGAGTCCTGTGACTTTTGCTGTTGACTAAGCATTTGCCCAGGGGTCAAAATTACCCCTCTGTTGTAGGCTGTGGGTTGCTCTGCACTCCAGAGAGCTGAATTCAGGCAGTGCAGTGTGACTTGTAAATCTCTCTCTGATGAAATGTTGTTTCTTGGCTGTTTGGTTTTATGGAAGAGCCTAAGTACTGCTCACCTCAGGAAGAGCAAATTTTTCTGTGGTTGGGGGGAGTGAGCAGTGATCTTGGGGGATGGGCACTGGAGACTAGCTCTTTGCTCAGTCTGTCTTTTCAAACCTTTGCAAGAATCTCCCCTGGTTGCAGCTGGTGGCTCTTTTAATTGGGTCTGTGCAGACCACATGCTTGGAGGCCAGATGGGGTGCTGGGATAAGAGTCTGGAGTGGGACAGTGTCTCCCTAACAGAGCTGGCATGTGCCAATTGGCTGTGGAGACAGAGCAAAGAAGTTCCTTAAACTCTGTTATATTCCTGTCATGTATTTGTGTCACCCAGGGCAGGGTCTTGAGCCAAACATCAGGAAATGTATGTTTCCTATGAGGGAGGAGGGCGTGTTTACGATGGTTTCCTTCTAACCACATTAACCCTGTTTGTTTTTAACCCTGTCGTGCATTTCTCAAATACCCGAAGCTGCCTTTAACTACAGGGCAAGGTCTGGGTGCATGAAGATTGCAGCAGGGACAGCTGGTTAATTAGCCTTGTTTTTCAGCTGTCAGCTCTTGTTCCCGGATAAAATTCTGTAGCAACTTTTCAGATTCAGAATAGGTTTGGTTACTTTTGGGCAGAACATTTTACAAAGTGATCCAAATGTCCTGGGAGTTTTGTATAGTTGAAAATTGGATGTACGTGTTGTTTTCTTTTTCTTTTTTTAATATGTAGGGGATAGTTGATAATCTGCAGGGTTTGAAACATTTACTGGATAGCTACTAGTGGCCAGAGACGGCTGCCAAAAATGACTGGCCTATCCCGGTATGGATCACACCTTGGTGAGAAACCCATCCTGCTTGGGGCAATGCCAGCTGCTGGGAAAGGGGAGGAAGCTAAAATTCTTCTTGGGGTTTTGGCCTTGAACTCTGCTCAGGGACTCCTTGAACTGATCTTTGACTTGGGTGTCTAATGAATCTGAGGCCTTCCTCATATTTTCACTGCTGTGAGAGAGCAGAGCCTTTTCCCCCAAAGCTCCCTGGCTATAGGTGGTGTCTACTAGTTTCTTTTCCCAGCTTACTTTTTTTTTGTATTCTTTGTTCATTAATATCTGCAGTCCCTTCCTCTGCTACCTATAGCTTTGCTCAAGCTGTAACAAGAATGAAATTGATATGAATCTTGTCATTTTTTGTGCTTTCTGCAGGGTTATGAATAGCTGTGAACTTAACCTGAGTCTTGTGAATTTTACTTTGCTGCAGCTTACAGAGTTAGGAGGATCAGCACTGGAGCGGTCAGTGTGCGGACTTGAGAAAACAATACTGGTTAAATTTGCCTCCAGAAGGCTATCTTCACAATCAAAAAGGCTAGACACCCTTGCATGGCATGTTAAAGTTTAGATATTAAAGATTCATGGCCTCCCACTTCCCCCTCCAAGGAAAGCTTTTTTTCACTTGCTAGTGGCAAGTAAGCAAATGACTTTTACAAGCACTGATAACTAAATTCTGGGGGACTTCTACTATGGATAATCAGTCAGGGCTATTGTGTGAATTTCTGGATCCTGGGAACACTTGGAAGATCTTGCACTAGCAGCCCATGTTTTTTAAATTGTTTTAACCTGATTGCCTGAGCACAGCAAACACAGAAACATAATAGTTACAAACAAAGACTTCTAATTAAAGAAAACATGCATGAAATATCCATAATACAATGGAATGGAGGTGGAGGTGAGGGGAAAGCTCTTTTGAATTAAATTTGTCTCTTTTTAAAGTTGGACTCCTCTAGGCCTCCTTGGGAAGCAAGGCCTTGGGAATTATCTTGGTGGGGTTTTTTTTCCCTCCCTTAACTGAATTTGGGACTTGTGGAAACAAGCAGAGAGACAGCAGTACAAACTGGTATCTGTTTATCTGCAGAGTACATGCTGTCTGAGCTTTCCCATGGTGCTGCCCTTCTAAGGTACCCCACCAAGACTCAGATGGGAGGAGAATCTTAGTTCCCCATATCTATTCACTCTTCTCTTTGTACCTGCCTGTTGTGTTGTAGATTTTTATCAGATTACAGTAGCACATAAAGTCCTTATTGAGGTAGGTGCTGAATAAATATTTAACTAGAGAAATCTCTGTCCCAAAGAGTTTACTATCTTAATATACAAAACAGACCAGGGTGGGAGGAAGACAACATTATCCCCACTTTAGACCTTGGGACCTGATTGAATGACTTGCTCAAGGTCTCACACAGGCAATCTGTGGCAGGGCTAGGGATTGACCCCAGGTAGACTGAGTTTCCAGGTAGGGGTCTTTAACCAAGTGACCATCTTTCCCTTCAGTCTGGGAGACTACTAAAGGTCTACTACTAATTCTCTGTCACTTTTAGGCTATGTACACACTAGCATCGCTATCGCGCAATAAGCGTATTGCGCTTTAAATGACCCGCTGTTGGTGTTGCGCGTTACCGCGTACACACTTGGCATGCTGTAACGGATCAAAGCCGCCCCCCCATCTTCTCGCAGTCCTCCAGCCAAACAAAGTGAACTCTGGGTACCTATCCCACAGTCCCCAATATCATTTCCCGTGGTGCATTCTGCTACCGACGCTACCCAGCGGTCGCCAATAGCAACGGGCGCGAATTTCAAACAGAAGCAACCGTCTTTCCGTCACTGCCTTTTCAGAATCATCATGGATTCAGCTGTGATCTTGAATGCTGCCTTCAGCATTGTGAACACAGCCCAGATTCTGTTGCAGTACGCCTTTGGCTCTGACTCAGAGCAGGACTCGGATGACTCCACTTTGGAGACTGACAGCCTTGAGAGCAGAACTGATATTCTGATCAGTTTTGCAGACCAGCTGCACAGCCTGAACCGCCGTGTTTGGTCCCGGCAGACAAGCACAGACTGGTGGGACTGAATCGTTCTCCAGCTGTGGGATGATGAGCAGTGGCTACAGAACTTTAGAATGCGGAAAGCCACATTTATGGAACTGTGCCATGAGCTTGCCCCTGCCCTGCTGCGCAAGGACATGCGGATGAGATCCGCAATCCCAGTAGAGAAGCGTGTGGCTATTGCCCTCTGGAAACTGGCGACTCCGGACTGCTACCGCTCGGTCGCTAACCAGTTCGGGGTCGGACGGTCGACCGTTGGAGTAGCACTGTCACAAGTGTGCAGAGCCATCAACCATCTTTTGTTAAGGAGGACGGTGACCCCGGGGAACGTGAGGGAGATCATTGACGGATTTCAGGACTTGGGCTTCCCGAACTGTGGTGGTGCAATAGATGGGACCCACATCCCTATTCTCGCGCCCGACCATCTCGCCTGCGAGTACATTAATCGGAAGGGATACTTCTCCATGGTTCTTCAGGCACTGGTGGACCATCGTGGTCGGTTTACGGACATAAATGCGGGTTGGTCAGGGAAGGTGCACGATGCCCGCATATTCAGGAACTCTGGACTGTTCAGAAGGCTACAGTCGGGCACCTTTTTTCTGGACGAAAAAATGACTGTGCAGGGTGTAGAGATGCCCATGGTTATCCTTGGGGACCCCGCCTACCCACTGATGCCATGGCTTATGAAGCCTTTTACCGGGAAGTTGGATCCTGCAAAGGAGCGTTTTAATTACAGGCTGAGCAGGTGCAGAATGGTTGTGGAGTGTGCCTTTGGCCGTTTAAAAGCGCGGTGGAGATCGCTGTATGGCAGGCTTGACCTGCATGAGGACAACATACCAGTTGTGATTTCCGCGTGCTGTGTCCTTCACAATATATGTGAAAACAGGGGGGAGAGATTTATTAACTCGTGGACCAGGGAGGCAGAACGTCTGGAACATGCCTACTAGCAACCGGACACCAGGGGTATCCGGGGTGCGCAGCTAAGGGCAGTGCGCATCAGGGAGGTGTTGAAGAGCCATTTTGTTAATGGGGATTGAAGGACAGCATTGCCATTTCTGTACTCCATGGTATAGATATATTATTCTTAACTAGTAAGGTTAAGGAAAATAGAGTATTATTTTTTTGTCTCCTTTATGTCCTGAAATGCAATCATCAGTGGCATACTGTAAATGAAAATAAAGAAAGTCTTGATTCGTTAAACAGTCTCTGAACTTTATTTACAGAACAAAAATGATAACACAGCAGGAGGGGGGGGGTGTCTAAAGATGGGTGTAGGTGCGGGACTCCACGACATACGTTGGGGGAGGGGTTGATGTCACGTTATACCATGGGTGTCCATGGTGTTCTACGTATTGTTTGGGAGGTGAATGTTGTGTGGGTGGAGGGAAAGGCAGAGGAGGCTGGGGGGGGGGGGGTGCGAGCCTGGAGCAGACCGACCATGGTCTTCAGGAGGTTTGTCTGCTCGTGAAGAATGTCTATCAGGGCATCCTTCTGCCTCTCCCTCCTTGCGCTGCTCTTTCTCTTGTCCTGCCTGCACTGCCTCCTCCACTGCCTTGTCTCCCTAGCAGATGCCTCTTGGGAATCCATGAGCTCTTTGAATATGTCTTCCTTGCTCCTGCGAGGCCTCCGCCTTATCTTTCTCAGACGGTCAACAGCAGCTGTGCAGTGTCCATCGAAGGTCGTTCCTGCGTACATATGAAACAGTGTAAATGCCGCTATTGTTCAAACCTCGGTCAGGTGCAAAGAATGATGTTCTCCCTACACATTCCTCGCCTACTCCAGCGAGGACATACTGGGGGGCATTACCAAGTTGTCCAAAGCGAGGGACGGGTTGCTGTGAGTTGCTCCACGGGACAGTCGACTATTGCCACTGCCTGCTCTGATCCTGTGTCAGAGATGGCTGGAATAGAAGCCGATATCACACTGCTTACAGTGCCTCGGCAAGCGAGAATGCATCTCCTGCATGTGGCTGACTTCCAGCCGGGACCTTGCGCTGCAGGATTGTGCGTGGCTATGGTTCCCGCGGCAGTGCTTGCGAGCATGAGAGGGAAATTCTCCCTGAATGGGGGAGGGCAAAGGCTCGCTCTACCATCCAATTTCAAAAGAAGAATTTGGAGATATTTGGAGCACACGTTCAGTGACTTGAGAGGGGACAACTACATGTCAATAGAGGCATTCATTGATGCGGTTTTTATGTAATGACAGTACTTCCACACCACATCTGTAACGTGCAGAAAAGAAGACAGAAAAAAGGAGGACTCAACGCGTTATCTTCCTGTACCCGCTAAGCTGTAGCTGCTAGAATAGAAAGCACCGCAAGGCTAACTTACCGGAGCTGCCATCGGCTGATTCAGGGGACGGCGTGCCAGAGGAATCCGTGGAGCTTGTCTCTGGCGGGGTGGCGAATAACTCCTGGCTCCCCATTTCAGTGGCTCCGTCGTCACCGTCCTCGTCCTCTTCCCCCTCTGCTTTCTCGTCCACGACAGCATCCTCGCCTTCTGCTCCCTTGTCATTTTCGGACGCTGTCGCCGAGGTGTCAACGGTTGAGATCGGGGTGGTTGTGGGATTGCCTCCCAGGATTGCCTCCAACTCTTCGTAATACCGGCATGTTGCTGGCGCGGAGCCAGACCGCCGGTTAGCCTCTCTGGCTCTGTGGAAGGTTATCCTCAGCTCCTTCACCTTGGCCCGGCATTGCAGAGTGTCTCTCTCGTACCCCTTCTCAGTCATGGACTGAGATATTTGGCCGAAAATGTCGAAATTCCGCCGGCTGCCACGTAACTGTGACTGCACGGCGGACTCTCCCCAGATGCCTATCAAGTCCATCACCTCTGCTGTCGTCCAAGCTGGAGATCGTTTGCTGCGCCGCGAAGACATTGCGAGCGGAGCACACAGAGGCAGCAGCACCGAAAAGCAAGCCAGAAGGGAGAGTGTGGAATTCAAAAATTCGCGGGACAGAAGGGGAGGTCGGGAAAAATTACGTCACGGCAATAGAGTACTGACGGGGGTGCAGAAGGGATGGGATTGGAATTGTGGGCCATTTCCGGAAGTTTCACAGTGCGTGAGAAGTGTACACACACGGGCTGTCGCGCAATAGCTGTTCCGCGTTAAGAGCAGCCACGCTCGTTTTGGTGGTTTACATCTTGCGCAACAAGACGGGTCTTAACGCGGAAAAACTGTAAGTTGTGTGTGTACGCTCTGCTTGTTATCGCGCAATAAAGGGCTTTATCGTGCAATAACTTTGCAGTGTGTACAAGGCCTTAGACTGAGGCTTATTAATGGACTTTGTTTCCTTAGAAGGAGAAATTTCAGCAAGCAGAGATTAAATCCTTGTGCAAAAGGAAGGGAATTGACCTTCCTTTATCTCTCTTTAGGGGCCTGCTTGCAAAGTGACTTGTGTAATCTGGTATAGGCAAAGATACCATTCAAAGCATATTCCTGACATCACACTGATTTAAGATGCCACTCTGAACGGTACTGAGACCACCAGCTAACCTTACAGGTCACCGAACAGCTGTCAGCGAATGATACCTTGTCACTTACCAACCCAGCCTAGTAACCAGGAAGGAAAAGGCACACTTCTAATCCCCTAAAACACTCAGTCTCTGAACAGTGAGGTTCCAACCCTCCCTCCCTCATCAGTGTGGCTAACCATGCCTCCAGTCCTAACTTAATAACTACAGTATTGGTACAGATAGCTTAAAAATAACTCCCCTACCCTACCTAATTATGTTAAATGGTGAGGCTTTAGGGGGTCTAGTGAGTATGTGATGTGCAATTAAATTCTACATAATTATGAACTGCCTTGATTTTTGTGATAGTCTCTTGAGTAAATGCTATTTGCATTTTTCCTTTTTATACAGGCACATCCTGTATTGTACCGATTAGTAGCTTCCGTTTGGTCTCCAGGGTGAAATGGGGAGTGAGGGGGATAATAAGCATTTTATAGCCTTTCATGAACAACTGAAATAAAAATCAGTATTAAAAACCGTATAAATGACTTTTGATGTTGTGACAAAATTCAGCCTGCTCAGTGTTTGTTCCATCCCAGCTATGCCAGGATACTGCTTCTAGACTGGAACAACACTGCAACTGTGAAATCTTGGCAGAACAGGGCAAATTAGAGATGATGGGTCACTGTTCACTTTGAATTTCCTGGCTTTTGCTTGTTTGTGTTGCAGCTTCATTGACTATTCAAATTTTCAAAAGCAACAGTCTGTATTGAACTAGAGAGTGGAAGAAAGGTCTGATGACTGAGGCATTACACTGGGATCCGGGAGAGATCAAGATTGTCCTCTCTGTGCACTGCAGAATCCTGGTTCATGGGTTGTGGGACTCTTGGGCGCTACAGTACTACAAATAAAGAGCAATAACCCTGAGTTTGGTACCCAGCTATGCCACAGTCTATCTGTGTGACCCTGAGCAACTCATATCACCTTTCTGTATTTCAGTTTGTAAGATGGTAATACTATGACTTCCTAATTCAGTATGGTCTCTTAAAATGTTTTTTTGAGGCAGGGATTGTCCTTCATTATGTACATGTGGTGTCTAGCATAAGGCCTAATTTTTGAGGCCTCTAGGTGCTACTGTAAACAAAAAAGTGAGCATGGATCAATGCACTGTACATGTTAGAAGGATCGGTAAATGGCCTGTGATAAAGAACAGTTTTGTACCTAACCCCTAAAATAGCTGACATACAAAACTAGTTCCTGAATTTGAGTGTAATGCCTTTGGAGTGTAAGGTCTAGACCAGGGGTCCTCAAACTTTTTAAACAGGGGGCCAGTTCACGGTCCCTCAGACTGTTGGGGGGCCGTATTATAGTTAGAAAAAAACGTGAACGCGTAGCTATCACGTCTGCTGCTGGCCTGTGTTTCTGGGTACTGGGTGGCAGGCAGTAATGCATCCACACACTTTTTGTTGGTGCTGTGGGCTCCGGCCAGGCCCAGAGTGTGGGACTGACCGATGTTAGCCTGCTGGCCTGCTGTTGTGTACGCAACTAGTAGCCAATGTTCCCTCTAGGTTTGGTGGCTTGTGTGCAAAATTTTCAAGCCGTGTGAAAAAGTTTTTCAGAATAAATTTTTGGGGAAAACTCACAAGACAGAAATTATAATCATTAATTGAAGATAAAGTGATTGTAAATAGAATTAATTAATTGTGTTTAATTAATTTAATTGGAATGAATTTTGAATTGAAATTTAATTTTAAGAAAGGTTTTTATTTAAAATTAATTTTTAAAAAGTTTTAAAAAAGAAGGGAGAGAGAAAAAAGAGAAGGAAGGAGGAGAAAAAGAAAAAAAGAAAGAAAGGAAGGAAGCAAAGACAGAAAGAGCAGGAAGGAAGGAAGACAAAGAAGAGAAAAAGAAAAAAAGGAAAGGAAGAGGAAGAGAAAGAAGAGAAAGGAAGGCAGGGAAGAGAAAGGAAGCAGCCCCGGGGGTTTGGAGGGGGCGGTGGGGGCTGCCGGCCTGCGAGGGGGTCCCTCCGTGCTGCGTGGGGGTTGTGACGGCCACTGCACGGCCACGCACCCACGCAGCTTCAAGGGATCACTGTCCTCCACCCCTCCCCAGCCCCCACCAGTCTCCTTGTCCCCACCCCCACCCCTCTAACCCGGCCCGTCTCCTTGTCCCCCCCACCCCTCTCCAGGCCTCCCTCCAGCCCCCTTACCTGGCCGGAGGCTGGGAACTACAGGGATGGCCAGCAGAGCTGCTTGTTGGCCAGGCCGCTCCCGCCCTGAGCACGCTGTATCTGCGCATGCTCAGGGCGGGAGATTTGAATCTCCCCAGCCCGGCCGCAGCCTGCACAGCTGGGAGGGAGCACCGGCGGGGACCGAACGCGGCCCCGGCAGGGCAGACAGACCCCGGCAACGGAGACCGATCCTGGCCCCGTGCCAGGAGGCCGACGCTGTCGGCAGAGCGGGGCGGGGTCGGCTCTGGGCCGGGAAGTCGAGGCGGCTGGTGGGTGGGAGACCGGCAGCCTGCCCTGGCCGCGGCCACCCCGCTGCCGCAGACGCATGGGGCAGGCCGCAGCAGGGGCGGGGGCCGGGTAAATAACCTTGGCGGGCCGTATCCGGCCCGCGGGCCGTAGTTTGAGGACCCCTGGTCTAGACAGACAGGTCCACTGACTCACCGTGAGAAGTTCCTTTGATTTCAGTAGGACAATTGCTTTGCATAAGTAAAGGTATTGTCATGTGGTCCTAAATGATGAAGCGTGTTGGGGTTGCTATAACCTTTATGAAGCACTTTGTATACAATATTGTTAATGATTAAAAGCTTTAAAATGAGATCTGGAAACAAGTGTTGCAGTTAATACAAGTTAACTGATGGCATCCTTGATTACTTCTGGGGTTCCACAGCCATGCCTGTCATGTTTTAGAGAGATTCCCTCCCATACCTTGTACCAATGGAACATATGCCCTTGTTGAACGGCAGGCCAAACGTGTCTTGGGAGCAGAGCACAAATTATTTAGACTTAGGGCAAGTCTATACTGATGGAGGCAAAATCGCCATCGTCAGCGCGATCTTCTGCGTTTGATTGAAGCGTCTGCGTAGATGGCACTCAATCAAACACGGACCAGCTCCATAACCGTAGTAACACTATACCAACCGGACAGCATTTCCGGTTGGCTTAGTGTAATGTGTAGGGAGCAGTTAAGAAGTCAGCGGGAGATATGCAAGGTACGTAAAATACCTTGTGCATCTCCCATTGACTGCAGCCAAAAAGCACGGCAAGTATAGACTAGGGCTCAGCAGGTTCAGTGTGTTGTTTTTTGTCCTGGTGATGTTGGTTCAGAAAATTTGAAGCTATGTGTTTCAAAACGGTGGACGTTCACAGGAGAGATTCGGTCCACTTTTTCCCAGCTGTAAATCAAAATAAAGACAAATGGAGGGAAAATATCCTGCCATGCGTGGAGAATAAGAGCATCTCCTTGGTTATAGAAAAATCTCAAGTCACCAGGAAGAGAATGCTTGTGCTGCTCATTTGCTTTGTTGTAAGCCCCTGGGCTTCTCAGACTTGCTTAATTAAACACAGTGGTCACAGCCATGAATGTAAATATTTGTATTATGACAATGCCTGTTGTATAAATACCATGGCATTTCTCCAGGCATTGCAATGCAAGGAGTTGGGGCCTAATTGTGTAAGGTGCTGAGCACCGTCAATGGGCATTGACTTTGCTGGGAGTGGAGGGAATTCAGCACCTTGTGGGATTGGTCCTGGGTTTTTTAAGCAGGAATCTGGGAGGTTGACTGTCTCTGTTGTTGTCTTCAGATCTGGCAAGATGTCAGTAGGGCTGAGCTACACCTCTGAACAGAACTGGACCAGGGGAAGGGAGAAAATTTACTAAATCCTCTGCATCAACGTGCAGGGACTACTGCTGAGGGCTCATGCAAAATGGCCTTGCAGAGGGAGCTGCAGTCATCCATCGGCAAAAGGTCTCAGGGTTGGAACACCAGCTCAGTGGCAATTTAAAGGCGCTAATCAGCTGTAGATCAGACTGCCGGGCTTTCTGTTCAAACTGTTTTCTGGTTCCAAAAGTAGCAATTTAAAAATCCTAACTGGGCCTGAACATAAACTGGTCAAAGAGCTAAGAACAGTAACAAATTGCAGCAGATAGGAGAAAGCCTAGCAGCAGCAGAGCTGGAGAGAAATGGCTGCAAACCAGCTCTCTGAATTGGTATAGTTCTGTGTCCTGGCTGGGGCTCCTTGCTTTTCTCGTCTTTGGAAGCCAGTAAGTACTGTTTCCCTCTAGTTCTCTCCCCTTGTACAGACTTTCTGACCTGTCCTCTCTCTGCTCTCTTGCAGGCAATCGTTCTGGTGCACTGGCTGCTCACAACATGGTGAGTAATTTGTAGCTGCTTGGACCTGGTGAGAAGAGGGCCTTCCTGAGACCACTTGAGGCCAGCTGTTCTGGTGTATGTGTGTGTGGGGGAACCAGTCTCCTCACACCATAGTCTTGCCTGACTGTGATATAAGCACAGTGTAGTAGGGCATCGGTCTGGAGCTGGCATGGCTTGTCTCTTAAATCATGCCCCATGACCTTTCTCACAAGTGGCGCTAGGTCAGGTTTGGGTGGCAGGATAGGGCAGCATCCACAGAAATGTCATGAGTGGGTGCTGTCTTTCAGACATGAAGTAAAAATCATAAACCCCAAGGAACTTAATTCTCAGCTGGTGTAAATTGGTGCCGCTCTGTTGGCTTCCAGGGAACGAGTTGGGAATCAGGCTCAAGGCTTCCTCTCCGTCTCCTATCTACTTACATGGCCTTGCAGTAGGGCTGCCACCTTCTGAGCAGTCCCTTGTGGCCAGATTTCCATTTGCAGGAGCTTCCCTCTGCTTTTCCTTTTAGGGCCCATCACAGCCTTTCTTATAAATCCTGCTGCCTGCCACTTGGGGCTGGTTTTATAACCTCAAATCATGCCATCAATAAAGTCCATCACTGCAATCCAACATTTCATACTTTTCTGACTCCTCTTCCTGCTGTGGCTTCCTTCTCTTGCCAGCATCTTCCCTGTACTGAGGGAGAAGGCTGTTTCTATACTACCTGCCTCCAGAAAGCTCCTCCTGATTGGCTGGAAGAGAGGGGAGCCTTCCTCCCACCCTACACTACAGGGCTCTTTAAAGGACCAGTGTCCTGGGGTTTTCCTCCCGTCAAACTCCTAATTCCCTGGGACAGCTTCTTCTCTTCCATTACCAGGCCTTGTCCTGAGCTTTTGTTCATTCCAGTATCTTGGAACAGGGCCTTCTGGCCCACTCTGCTCTGAAAGGGACAGCCCCCATAACTGAAGTGCCTGAGTACATCGCAGTGTTTGATGTATTTATCTTTATAATGCTCCTGTGAGGTAGGGTAATGGCATTAGCTCACATTTTCTGGATGGGGGTCTGAGGCACGAAGAAGCTAATGGGTTGTCCAAGATCACACAGGGAGTTCATGGCAGAGCAGGGACTTGAATCCTGGTCTCCCAAGCATCCTTTCTTGGCTGTCTGTGGCCACTGAAGGTCCCACAGCACGGTGAGCACAAACAAGATTAACGCAGGTGTCCTGCCCAAAGTCCCTTGCATCTGTATTAATGCCTCTCTGTCACTCTCTGTGAGAATATCTGAATGCTAATTAAACCAGCGTGAAGGAACAGAAGACTGCTCAGGAGGGTTGAACAGAGCTCCCTGCCAATCTAAATCTTTTAGATTTGAGAGGCTAGTCACAAAGAATCAAACCAAGATAGCTGGGGCCAGTTCCACCAACCAGTTTCTTAGGAAAAGGCTTGCTGGAAAAAGCTGAGTTTTGCAATGCACCTTGCATTACATCCTGTTTATGATCCCAGCTGCTTTAATTGTCTATAATATCCTTCACTACTTGTTCTAAACTGCCTTCATGCTGTTGTGGGCTGCTAAAGAGCTGTCATATTTTGCCATTGTGGTGGCTGCATTTCAGTGAAGGGATGGCTTTTTAAAGCACTTTGGGATCCTTCAATATTCAAGGTGTATAAGCAGTGTAAGATGCTGTAAATTACTTGATTTACACTATAGAAGTGCTTAAAGGTCCCTGCGATAGTCTCTGTGCTGACCATTGTATTAAAATTATGAATGGCTTGTATGTAGGCTTGGCAGAATTAGATTTTTATGTTTTGATCGATTCAATGGGTAATATCCATTTTCAAAAAAGATTTTATCTATGTAAATGTTCACAGTTGTGGGACATTATGACTTGAGGGATGTCAGACAGTGGAGGTGGTTGGGCAATAATTATTTAATGATGGTAGGTGCTGCAATTAAAAAAGCTAAAGCTTTATAACTATTAAAACAAACTGTCAACATCACATTAATACTTATTTGGTATATTTTAAACTTGAATACATTCTCAAGCAGCCTTTTACTTATGTTGCTTGTCTAACTTTTGATTATCACTGGTGGAAATATTTGTCTGTGTTTGTTACAGTGAAATTGCTATTTGCAAACATTTACCAACAAAAGTCTAACCTGTTCAAGCCTATTTCTGTATCATGGTGGGCCAGGGGTTGTGTGCAGCTCTGGGGAGGGGGGTGGTTACCAGCGTTCCTCTAGGAACCAAAAGCAGTGGGGGGTGATTAAGATGAATCACTTCTAAACATCTCTATAGAGGTCCTTGCGGGGGCTTGTATATACTGAGTTTTCCAGAGACCAACAGACTTGTGCTTTTGGCATAAGAAGGCTGAGTCTAAACTGACTTGAGGCCTTCCTTCTGTCCATGTGGTGGGGGACCCGTAACCCTTGGGGAAGGCAGTGGCGTAGTAAGGGTGTCTGGCACCCAGGGGCTAAGTTGACATTTGGGCTGCCCCAGGTGCCTCCTGCCACCCCACACCTTGCAGCTCCTGCCCAGGGAGGGGGAACCTGTAGAGGGCAGGTGCCGGGGCCCCTTTGAGAGGCTGCAGGGTACCAGGGCCATATTAGAGGGGCCCTGGCCCAGGCTGCCCACTTTCAGGGCACCGCCCTCCGTGCAGGCCAGAACAGTGGTGGGGCAGCTGTGGTCCCTGGTGCCGGAGAGGGCGTTCAGTGCTGTGGGGGTAGAGGGGAGGGCAGGGCCAGGCCAGAGCCCAGCCTCCCCGCCCTCTGCTGCTCCATGCAGATTCTGGCCCATCACACCCTGGCCAGCAGGTCCACCCAGGGGGCGGAATGGCCCCTCTCCCAGGCAGGCTCTGCAGAGCAGTGGCCACATGCTGGCCTGCTCCGCCCCACCCCCAGGGGCGGACCAGAACGCTGTCTGGAGCAGCCTCTGCCCCTCCCCTCCCTGCCTGCAATATTGAATGGCCCAGGCCACCTGCAGTGCCAGGGGCCGCGACTGCCCTGTTACCATTCTGGCCTGCGTGGGGGGGAGGCTGAGTGGCTCCCCACTAATTCAGCATCCCCCCACCATCCCTCCCGCCCTCACTATACCACTGAGGGAAGGATGGGAAAGACCTTTTGGCCTTCTGTGACCTTATAAGACTGATGGGTGGTTAGTGTGCCTGCTTAAACCCATTGATTGTTTTCATTATATTTTTCTCTCTGATGCTTTTACCCCAAGAATAAATGTCCTTGCTTAGAAAGAGCTGTGTGGTAGCTTGTAACTGCTGGCAACACTCTGCTCATAGCCCTTGGGGAGATAGCAGTGCATAGGTGGCTAACCTTGAGGTACACTGGCTTGCTAGGTTTAGTAAGGCAGGGAGCTGTGTAACCTTAAAATCCCCCAGTCAGAAGGGAATGGGACAAGGCTCTCTGTCCAGATACTGGGAATGGCTGCAATCCTGACTGGGCAGTCCCGGAGTGGACAATGGATTTGGGGATACAGTTGCAGTTACCCTGAAACTGTGATAGTCCTAAACCCCATTGTGGTAGGCACTGTATACACACCCAACAACAGATGGTTTTTGCCCCGTGAGGTGTACAGTCTCATCTGACTTTATCCTGAATCAAAGTGTTGGTCTAAGTGTTGTCTGTAGCTTTATTTCTGAGTAGGCTTGGAAGGGTTAGGGTTTTTTATTAGCAAATGTTGATTCTGCTCTGTACACACAAACCAACAAATAATATATCCATTGATAATAGAAATTTACACATTGGCAAAGTAAGAAAATGGCTACATTAGAACTTTAGTTTGATTTGAAGGCTAAAAATTTAACATATGATATTGATAATTTGTGTTTTAACAGTTATAAAGCTTAACTTTTTAAATCTCAACTTCTGTTGTCATTAAATAATGAGAATCTGACCCTTGACATAGCTTCCTGCAACTGTAGAAATTTAAATGGATAAAAATAAAAAAGCTTAAAAATAAACAAATGTTAGTTGTTGAAATTGTAAATAATAAAAATCAAATTCTGCCAAACCTACTTATGTGATTAGATTTTTTTTTTTAGATGTAAATAAATCTCCACAATAGGGTGGAGGTAAATTTATATTTGCAGTAGGACAGTTGGGAACAATGTTCTGAACAAACTTCAAGAGCCCCTAAAGAAACTTAGTTTTTGTTTGAAATCCTACCCCTTTGTTTGTAGGGGATTTGGTTGTGTTAATTGCATATGTGTGCTACAGGGAATGTTTGATCTCAATTGGCCTCATAGCACATTTTGGGATGATAGATATCTAACTATGGGAAAGAGTACCTGAGAATTCAGGGGGTAATCCACGTTTTTCATGCGGGTTGATGCAGAAACCCTACAGTAGCAAATGGAGAGATCTTGTAGTAGTAATTTTTGGATCTAACCTATAATTGATCCAGAGATCCTATAATTCCTATAGAGAAAGAGATCTAGTGGTGGGGAAGTAATCTCTTAGTGTAGCTGGAATGGGTTATTAGGATAACTCCTGAATCTTATGTGTAGGGGAATATTGCTAGAACAGATCTAGGGTTCTGTATCGAAATCTTGCAGCGTACAGATCTAAGGGGGTTGTGTGCCGATGGTTAAGTTCCCAGTAATCGTGCCAGAAATATTCTGAATGGGTTTTTTGTGCCTTGTTCGCCAGGGGATGCATGGGTCCAATAGGGCTCCCGATCTCCTACGTGTGGGGAAACTTCACCGTCCTGGCAGTGGGGGTTTGGGCAATTGCCCAGCGGGATTCCATCGATGCAATTATCATGGTAAGTCTGGGGGGGGGGGGGTACCTTCCTAAATGGGCTTTAAGAGGGTGGTGTGGGTAAGAAGTCCCTGCTTTTAAGATGAGGGCAGCAAAAATTCCTTTGAATCTGTTCAACTTTTCAGCTGTTCCTGGAAGTAGGAAGTTCCCTTTCCAAGTCCAAGTGGCCAGATTTCCAGAATTGCTGAGTTCTTATTTTAGGCACCTAAGTGAAGGTCAAAAGTGCTCAGCATCTCTTGTTTGCAGTGGGATCTGCTGGGTGCTGAGCACTGCTGTCCTTTACATGATGCCAGGTTAGAATTCATCCAGTAAACACTCAACAAAAAGGACACCCCAACCTCACTGCCATCGTTGCTTTAAAACAGAGGTTTTCAACCTTTTAAGGTTCCCAGCCATGTGCGACACACCAAGACTGCCCAGCCACACGTCTTCCCCCCCAGCAGCCTGGCAGCCTTTTCCCTTCCGGCAGCCCCCAAGCCCCTCCCTCCCCAGCTGCCCCAAGCTCCTCCCTGGCAGCCCCTTCTCCTCGGCAGCCCCCAGCCTCTTCCCCTCAGCTGCTAGTGCAGGGGAAGCCAGCAGCGATAGGGCTCTGGAGGCTGCCAGGGCACCTGCAGCCTCGGGAGCACTTGCAGCCCTAGTGCTGGCTTCTCCCCGCCCTGCTCAGCATGGATGTGAGTTTTTGGTGACACATCTCCCTGCTCTTCGTGGCATACAAAAGTGTTGTGACACGGTGGTTGAGAACTGCTGCTTTAAAACACACCATAGTGTTCAGCTTGGGAAATAAATTGGATTTCCTCTGTGAAAGGGACACGTTCTAAATTAAAAATAAAATAAAAATCAGTGTCTCAATTTCTTGCCTATTACAACAAGACCTAAAATGACTATAACCAAAATATATCGAAGAGAAAATTTTCTGCTTTTTAAAGTCTCATTTTGTGCATTTGACATCACGACTGGTCATTTTCAGTGTTTCCCCCTAGATATGCTATTTGTCCTGCTATTCCCTCCCATATGTGTAGGCCTTTCTAATTAAAACAAGGGAAAGAAATATTTCTTTAAAAAAATAGGAAATTTGGTTGTGAAGCCACAAAAATTGGTAGGGGGAGTTGTGCTGGTGTAGGACGGGGAAGTACTGTTAACTTTCTGAATGAACTAGATTCTAATCCTGCAAAAACTTATACACGTGCTTATTTTAAGGCATCATGAGTGATTTTATTGATATCTATCTATGGAATGACTTACAGTGGTAACATTAAGTATGTGTAGAAGTCTGGTATCCATAATTCAAGAGGGACACTGCACACTTAAAGGATTGGAAAACATGCCTTTATGGTGATGAACTCAAAGCTCAATCTAATTAGTTTAACAAAGAGAAAGTTAAGTATCTACATAGGGAATTCATATTTGATAATGGCTCTTCAGTCTGGCAGACACATATAACAAGATCCAATGACTGGAAGTTGAAACTAGATATATTTAAACTGGAAATAAAGTGTACATTTTAACAGTGAGGGGAATTAACTAGGGGACCAATTTACCAATTCTCCATTACTGGCAGTTTTTAAATCAAGGCTGGATCTTTTTTCTAAAAGATTTAATTGAGCTCAAACAAGAATTATTTTGAGTAAGTTCTATGACCTGTGTTATATCGGAGTCAGTCTAGGTGATGTAGCCTTAGAATCTAGGATACATCTTTGAAACCGTTCTGTAATAGCAACTAGCTGGTTAATGTAATATATTATACAACAAATGTTCTTTTATTAACACAGAATATCAAATCTGAAAATGAAAAGATTGTATTGTACTCTTTATGCTTGGATGCTGTCATAAGAATCGGCAGTGTATAGCCACCAGGAGAGATCATTAATGTTACCGGTTTACTCTTAACATTTCATGCAGCTTGGACAATGTGGAGAAGTGACTCAATTTCACTTTGCTTCTTACGTGCTAACACAAAGCGACTGTTAAGGCTGCAGCTGATGGGGAGGACTGTTGAAATCCTTGCCTCTGGTATTTTCAATCTGGCACAACCTGATTCCCTAGGTGGAACTTTGGAGTGATACCGCAATGCGAATATGCCATCTGTTTCCTCCTCAGACTTGTGAAATCTCCCTTTTACCAAATCTAGGTACTTGGGCCTAGCCTAACTTGGCAGAGCACCAGTGAAGATGCTTATCTGCTCCCTACCCAGCTCAAAGTACTGTGCGTATGTTAAAAATAAATCCCACTCTCACTCCAGAAAATAACAAGTGAGAAGGAAAAAAGTCTGAGAAAGGTGAAGAGGGAAAATTGTAAATGAGACCATTGTAAATATGAGGAAATCCACCTTTTACAGGGAAAAATATAAGGTGTTAAGAAATAAACAGGAAGGGAGTGAGAACTCTGTCAAGTGGGTGTGAATTCTATACGTTAGAGGCCACAGTGGTTACAATTTTGGGTTGACCTAAAGGTAAGACGGGGGAAAGCAGGTGGCTCATGAGGATACATCTTTAAGGACAGAGATGTGTTATATCCTGCGACTCTGACTTCCATTGGTTTGGGCTGTTCGGTTTGTGTTGGTGAATCTTGTTCGTTCCAATCAATGTCCTTGTCTCTTATTTCCAGTTCCTGATCGGCCTGTTGCTCACGATCCTCACGGACATCATTCACTTCAGCATCTTCTATCACCCGAGTACCTCTGTTTTTGACGTACAGCGCTTCAGTGTGGGCATGGCAATCTTCAACCTCCTGCTCAAACCCCTGTCGTGCCTCTTTGTTTATCAAATGTACCGGGAGCGTGGGGGAGAGTACATCGTCAATCTAGGTAGGAGGCCACTATAAAAGTTGTCGGCCCTTTCCTGTCGGTCTGGGATAGCCACAGCTGGATTCTGTCTATTCTAGTGGCTCTCTTTTGCCCAGCCTGTGCTCTCTCCTTGTCTCCTTCTTGTGCTCCCAGTTTGTTTTGTGCCTTTGTGCTTTTTGTGTTCTCCCTCTTTTCCCCTGCAGAGCTGGTGTCCTCGTCTGACAGCCTCTTTACCTGTGATGGTATTGATGCCGCTGCTATCCCCCTTGTTCGACATAACTGAGCTGCCTCTCCCCTCTTCCTTCTCCCTTAGCTGTGTGCATCCCGTGGCCGTGCTGGTAGCCTTTGTGTCTTCCTTCCTCACCAACCAGTTCTGTTCCCATTGGCTGTGACTGGGTTAGAAGGGAGAAGTGAAGGCATGGTGAGAGAGCAAGGGGGGTTTGGGTCCCTTGCGTATGACACAGCATTGCCTAGACAATTAAGCATGGGTATGAAAACCTGACGTCTCATCCCAGCCTTGCTGTGTGACCTTGGGCACATTGTTTTAATCGCTCCATGCCTCAGTTTCCCCTATCTGAAATATGGGGCTAATAGCTATCTCA